>JAPFBE010001207.1:0-10770 GCA_034336665.1 Luscinia megarhynchos | reverse complement strand
GGACTGGTTTCCTCACAGCTGCCCCTGCAGGTGGGGTTTCCAGCCAGCCCTGCACTGACGATAACCGGCGGCCTCACAGCTGGCCTTGTGTGGCGTGGGGAGACGTCCCCGGACCAGCGGAGAGCATGGAGGCTATCGCTGAAGTTGTGAGTGAAATCCACACGCAGTGGGGTTTGGATTGTAAGCTTAAAGATTTCTCAATCGCAGTGCCGAGACTTATAAAGATAGGGGCTATAGAGAGCCCGGTAGATATTCTCCATTCGGAGATATGGGGTAAATGCACAAACGCCCTGGCTGAGGACACCATGTCCTCTGGCTCGGGTAGAGCACTTAAAGCATGGGGGAAGTTTATCCAGGTTTTGCAAACTACCCAGCAAGAACAGGACACCTGGAAACCCGCGCGGACTTGTTTATTAGCTACGCTGCAGCTGGGGATTGGGGCGGATACGCAAACCACAGAGGGGTTTGAGTCGGCCAGCCGTGCGGATGCAAGGACCCCACAGTCAACCCCGCGGCTCGCGAGCCGGGACTCACCAGAAGCGGAGGAGGGGGAGCACGCGGGGGCCTTGTGGCAGGGGTTGCCAGAGGAGGCGCAGAATGCTGCTATAATATCAGAAATACAAGCCGCGAAAGAGACAAAACCCCCTCCATATGCATTTGGACATGGCGCTGAACTGCGTGGTAAGGACTGGAACAAGTGCTCGGGGAGAGGGGCCAGAGAAGGCTCGCTGAACAGTGCAAGCGCGGGCTAGCAGGGAGGAGGGGCGGCCCCCGGGACCGAGCATCAGACCAATCAGAGAGCTCATTTTAAAGCAGATCCGTATAAGGCAAGAACCTCCCCCAGCAGGAGGCGGGGGGAGCGCAGGGGGAGGGAATGGCCCAGTCCTAGAGAGGAGGGGCGAGGGCGAGGGGGGAGCCCGAGGAAAAGGCTCGGCAGCCCGGAAGTGTCCAGTCAGTCTACTTCCGGCTGTGACTCTGACTCCAGCTCGCATAGCTGGTCAGAGGGATGGTCAGACGCCGAATCGGACACCGGCTAGGGGATTAACAAAAAGGGTGCCACGGCTTACAAGATCACTAGCCGCAACCCTCCGGCGTGGGTTAAGGGGGTACCAAGGAAAGACCACACTCCATTCACAGACTGGAGAAAAATCAAAATAGCATTTGCGGAGTGGGCCCCATCTGTTACACTAGTGTTCCTGATCCGGGTTGGGGGGGTGGACGGGAACCAATGAACCTACTCGCCGGTAAATCCGAATGACGTACAGGCTATCATAAAAGCTG
Organism: Luscinia megarhynchos; assembly: GCA_034336665.1. NCBI lineage: Eukaryota > Metazoa > Chordata > Aves > Passeriformes > Muscicapidae > Luscinia > Luscinia megarhynchos. Next base: position 9,489 of record JAPFBE010001207.1, on the reverse strand, counting down.
TTGCAGACAAGGGAATTAATTCTGCCATGGTTTCCACACTTGTTGATAGTGTTTTTGAAGGTGATGATATGCTTCCCTTTGATATCAAACAGACTTGCAGGCTAATCTTTGATGGGGCGGGGATGATTGTTTTTAAGCAAGAATGGGAGGATTACTGTGCAAAGCAGCTAGCCCTGGTAACAGGGGAAAACCATCCACTGCACGGCTCCAGCATACAGAGGCTAATGGGCAGAGATCCAGCTATGCTCACCCCACAAGCACAGGCAGAGGATCTGCAGGCTTATGAAGTCCTGACAACAAGTCGTACTGCCCAAGAAGCCATCCGTGCTGTTTCTCAAGTACTAGCCAGAGCGTCGGTTTGGTCCACCATAAAGCAGAGTGAGAGTGAGAGCTTCACTCAATTCGTGGACCGCCTCCAAAAAAGCAGTAGATTCCTCTGCATTACCTTCAGAGACGAAGGGTCCAGTGGTAGCTGACTGCTTGAGGCAGCAATGCAATTCAACCACCAGGGACATTTTAAAATTACTGCCACCTGGGTCCAATGTCGTAACCATGATCAGGCAAGTTGTAAAGGAGGAACACCTAGTTCCCATCCAGGCAGCGGTTCGCACTGCAATAACCAGTGCGATGGCATGCTTCAAGTGTGGCCAGGCAGGCCATGTAGCAGTAAACTGCCCCCAGCCAGGAGACCCACCTGCAGCTGCTCCACCACGCCAGGTGAAACCTAGGGGACCGTGCTGGGTATGTGGAAAGAAGGGGCATTTAGCTAAGGAATGCAGATCCAAACCTCAGAAAAACGGGAAGGGGATAGGGCAACTGGGTTGCACCCAGCCCCCTCCCTTCTGGAACACGAAGCGGTCCAGCTACAGCAACCCTCAATGGGGCACGGGGCTTCCATGCCCATTGCCCCCTCAAGAAATGGCCAACTTTGTCGCCTAACAAGAAGCACAATCAAACCCACCTGAACCTCAGGAAAACCCAGAACAACTCCCTGGGGCCGAGGCCCTTGGGTGGCCTTGGCCATGAAAGCATGTGAGCGAGACCCCCGGGGGGACTTTGCTGTGAAGATAGGCAGGCACCCACTGATCGTGTGGGCAGAGTGTTGTCTCCACAACAGCTCTGATGACATGGCCATCTGCCTTCCCTTCTGGGTGGACACAGGATCAGATGTCACTGTCATCCCAGACATACACTGGCCTCTACCGTGGAAGCTTAAAGAAGCCTCCATGATGTGCGGAGTTGGAGGACAGTCCTGAGCCTTCAAAAGCACCCAGATGATAGCAATAACACTCTGCACCAAGAGAGGACCAGGAAGGATTATTACCCTTACGACCACCCTTGCTGGGGAGAGATGCCATAGCCCTCCTGGACATTAGGGTGACAAATTTATACTAAGGGCCACTGTTGTATACCCGCAATTGCCCATCAATCTCACTTGGAAATCAGTTGACCCTGTGTTTATCGAACAGTGGCTCTTGTCCAAGCCTCGAATGATTGCTCTCCTTGAGCTAATTGGCTGTGAGCTACACAAGAATCATATAGAGCCCTCCATGAGCGCATGGAACACCCAAATCTTTGTAATACCTAAACGGTCCGGTGAAGGCTTTCGTCTCCTGCATGACCTGTGAGAAGTGAACAAGAGAATCCAGCCGATGGGCCCAGTACAAACTTTGCTGCCCATGAACTCGATGATACCAAGAGGGCAACCCTGCGCAATGCTTGACATCAAAGACTGCTTCTTTTCTATTCCCCTGCACGAAGACGACAAGGAGTAGTTCGCCTTTTCCATTGTCTTTCCAAACAGCCAGTGGCCTAAGCTATGCTTTCATCGGAAAATGTTACCCCAAGGAATGATCAACTCCCCTACCATCTGCTAGATTACAGTAGACCGATAGCTAGCACCAGTCCAGCAGAGCTATCCAACAGTAACCATTCTGCAATATATGGACGATATACTGATCGCCGCACCGTCAACAAGACAGGTAGACCAGCTGATATCAACCCCCTCTGAGACCCTAAAGACAAATGGCTTCGAAATAGCAAGTGCTAAAATAAAAAATGGTCCATGCGTGACCTTCCTAGGAGTGGGAATCACAAGCTCCTACGTAACCCCTCCCCAGATGAAAATCCACTGAGATATCAAGACGCTCCATGATGTGCAGCAGCTGGTAGGATCCTTACAGTGGCTCCACAACATTGTCCTGATTCTTCTCGAGGTCATGGACCCTCTAAACGACCTCCTAAAAGGAAAGAACCCATGGGAGCAGAAGACCCTGACACCAGAAGCAATAAGCTCTCTCAACTTCATCGAACAGCAGGTGTCAGTGAGCACACAAGCCAGATGGGATTCGAGTGCCTCCGGTCGATCTGTATGTACACTTCACAAAAAATGGGAGAGTGGGAGCTATAGCCCAAGGACCCCCCAACAAAGCCCAACCAATACAATGGGTGGTCTTGAAGAAACCATCATGCACCTTTTCCCCGGGAGTCGAGTGCCTCAGCAGCCTCATCATGAAAGACAGGAAACTCGCCCTAAGACATCTGGGCATCAAACTTGCCAAGATATACTTGCCCTTCCGCAAACAGCTCTCTGCGCAGTCAACAACAATATCCGAATACCTGGCCTTGGCCCTTGCAGGCTTCGGAGGAGAGATTCGCTATGCAGCAAAACCCCCTTGGACTCGGCTGCTCTCTGTTGTTGACATTGACCTCCCACCCAAGGTAATCGACCGATCACAGGCAGGGCCAACCATCTTCACAGATGCATCATCGCGGACCTCCACCGCAGCGGCAGTATGGCAGCCAGGAGAACAATGGCAATGCATCAAGACAACCGACCCCACGCTGTCAGTCAGACAACTAGAAGCAGCTGCCATACTGCTGGCGTGTGGACTGTTCCCAGAAGAACACCTTAACATTGTGACTGACTCCATATTTGTGGCCAAGCTCTGCCTAGCCGTGTCCAGACCAGGTGTGTCCATGTCCACAGTGGCAACGATGCTAGAAGAAGCACTCTATTCACGGAAAGGCATCATATCAGTCATCCACATCACCAGCCATGACCCGATCAAAGGATTCTACCAGATTGGCAATGACAAGGCTGCCGCTGCCGCAAGAGTCCTATGGACACCGAAAGAAGCCCATCAACTATATTAATCCCTTCACATCGGAGCAAAAGCACTTGCGAAGAAGTGTGGAATTTCCACCATGGATGCAAAGCACATCGTCACCACGTGCCCTCACTGCCAGAAATCACCACTGTGGTCGAGCGGCATCAACCCCAGAGGCCTCAAAGCCTCGGAAATATAGCAGACAGACTTTACACTATGCTAGCTGTTAAGACCCCAAGCGTTGCTCACAGTTACCGTGGATACATACAGCAGTATGATCGTGGCCACACAGCATTCCAAGACCGATTTCAAAATGACCATCCAACATTGGCTGACAGCCATGGCGTGGCTTGGAGTTCCAAAGCAAACCAAGACAGACAATGGCACAAACTTCACCTGAAAGATGGTCCAAGCATTCGTCTCAAAATGGAACATCACTTTGGTACATGGCATCCCGTACAACAGCCCCGGACAAGCCATCGTTGAAAGAGCAAATCAGACTCTGAAAATTAAACTGGAAGTACTAGCAAAGACAGAAGGCTTCACCAATGCCATTCCCTCGAGTGACCAGGCGCGCATACAAGCAAGCGCGCTGCTAGCATTGAATCAATTCCCCAGGGGGGACGAAACAAACAGTCCTGCCCAGAAACACTGGGCCACTCGGGCACTAGAGACAGGTCTGCGGGTGGTGATCAAAAATGAACTAGAGGAGTGGGAGCAAGGTTGGGGGCTGGTGCTCATGGGGTGGGGGTACACGGCCGTTGGAAGGGATGGGAACATTAAATGGTGTCCACTCAAATCTAGCAAATCAGACTTTCAGAGTGCAGCTAATGAGAATTGTGAGACTTTGTTTGCAGGACTGGATCATCGGACGGCCCCAGAACCTGTACACCCCACTACTGGGAAAGAGAAAGAGACCACCGAGCACCCCGGCATCACCTAAGAAGCTCACACCATCAAAACCAAAGCAGCAACGGTACCTCTGTGTCATTCTGTTCCTAGGATTAGTGGGCGGAGGACAGGCAGACACAAAGCATTACCTACACCAGCCATTCAGGTGGGTTCTACGCCATCTCTCAGGTGAAAGGGCCGTCAAGGAAATTGTCACAGCCGACACTCCATCTTTTGAGTTTAGGCTAAAAGACATTTTTCCCTCATATGCGAGATTCCCCAAATTTGATGAGACAGCATTGTTTCAAACGTATTGGTGTCCCGCTTCCAACCCAGGAAAGAGTTACTGTAATTATCCAGGGTATGGATATTGTGGATATTGGGGCTGTGAAACTATTGTGATAAGCAATAAATGGAAGCCACAAAAACCAGATAAGTTCCTGCAAATTAACTATACTCCCCATGGCTGTATCGAACAAAAATTTGATATGGATGGGTATGCACTCATGCCCCAAGGCAGAAAGCAGCACACCTGCACCGGCTACATAATGACAATCCTACAGCCGACCCATGATGGCTGGGCCACGGGCAAAGTGTGGACAGCGTTTGTTTACCTTGCTCGCCACATCTGGGCTAATATACAAGCTATCAGGTTCCCACCTTCAATATCCCAACCAGTCGGACCCAACCCAGTTCTTGCAATAAGTAGACCCGGGAAAGAGATCACCGCCAACCACAGCTCTAGCCACAAAACACAGATGCAGAAACCTACCTCCTCTCCAGCCGATCTCCTAGCCAGACCAACCCTGTACAACTCATTCCTAAATGTGTTGAATGCTACCTTTCTATCATTAAACCAATCTAACCCGAACCTCACAGAACCATTCTGGTTATGCTATGATGCACAACCCCCTTTTTATGAAGGGGTTGCCCTCGATCTCCCATTTATCTTTTCAAAGTCAAACAGTCCACGTCAATGCAGATGGGACACACCCCAGAGAGGCATTACCCTAAGCCAGGTCACGGGCCAGGGCAAATGCTTTGTCAATGCAACCTTGGCAAAGCAGATGGGAAACATTCGCCAGGAATTTGTCAAACTTAAAGGGGGGAAGTTCCAGTGGGTGACCCCTGCTGCATCTGTCAACGATCCGGGGTAAGCCTATGTGTACTCCTTGACAAATTCGATCACTCTACCAACTATTGTGTCCAAGTTCTCATTGTCCCGAGAGTTCTGTATCGCCAGGAAGAGGGAAGAGGAAGTGTACTGCTTGTTCGAGGAACCCGACCGGCTCCACAAACGAGAAGTGGTAACGGGCATCACCATCGCAATGCTCCTTGGCTTAGGAGCTACCGGCGCCGAAACAGGCATCTCGGCCCTCGCAACCCGACACCAAAGACTGGCTCAACTGCAGATGACTGTCGGCGAGGACTTGCAGAGGTTCAAGAAATCCATTTCTTCCCTAGAAAAATCCCTTTCCTCACTCTCAGAGGTCATCCTCCAAAACAGGCGAGGACTGGACCTTTTGTTCATGCAGCAAGGAGGCCTGTGTGCTGCCTTGAAAGAGGAATGCTGCTTTTATGTGTCTCCATGGCTGAACTGAGAGACCGAAAAAACCTCAGAAAAATGGACAGAGAAGCTCAACAGGGCTGGTTTGAATTGTGGTTCAACCGGTCCCCATGGCTCACCACCCTAATTTCTACTCTAATAGGCCCACTCACTATAGTCTTACTAACACTAATCTTTGGGCCTTGCATATTTAACAAATTGGTGCTATTTGTTAAAAAGCATTTAGAAACGATTAACATTATGCTCGCCAAATGCCGACAATTACTTTAAGGAGTGCCTGTTACTAACACACTTAAAATTATATACTAACCTTACTAACCCATGAAATTTTATAATGTCTAAATTTTATAACTTTATATGATTTTTACTAATCATGACAGAGGGGGGAAAGGTGGAGAGTTAGGGATTTGCGCACGGAAGATATCGGGTTGTGACAGACAGCCAGGGACACCTCTTCCTGTGGTCAGACCCTTGCTCGGACCCGGCGGATGTGAGCTAAGAAATGACACTGATAGCCCCACCATAAAACCCTTGTGCCCCTAAATAAACACCATTTGCTGTCAACCACATTGGTGTAAGGAGCATATGGACTGAGTGGTTCTGGGTTAGGGCCGTCGTGCGGGGCTGGAACAAGGTCAGCCATGCATCAGGGGAGGTTCCGCAGCCTCCCCCTTTTCCAGGGCAGTCTGGATCAGGCCATTGCACAGGGTGGGGTGTCAGGGACAGGAACAATTTGATGTCTGCAGACATTTTGGATCACCTGTGTGTGGCAGGGCTGGGCCAGGCCTTGCTTTTGTGACTCAGGGCCCTGTGTGTCAGTCAGTCTGTTAGCCATGCCACTGGGGACATTGGGATGCTCTGCAAAACCCCAACTCCTGAGCTGGCCAAGGAAGCAGAAATCCCCACCTTAGAGCAGGCCCTTGGTGGCCCAAGGGCAAAAGCAGAGCATGAGTTGGCTAAGTGTGTGACCCTGTATTTCGTGGAGTGTCTGCCCATTCATGCTGGAACCCAGATGCTGGAACTGTTGTGTTTAAACAGAATTGTCTGCGGAAAGCAGGAATCTTCGTGGAATGGAGAGGATCCATCCCTCTAATTGCTGTAACTGTGAAAATTCTGGGTCTTCCAGGCAAAAATGCAAGAAAAGGAATAACAGCTCATTACTAGGAAATGTAGAGAATAGAATAGAGCAATCAGCAAGACAAGAGCAGAAATTTCCAACATGCTCAGGGCTGTTTGTTCATCTTTGGTGCAGTTATGGCCAACGCCAGCAAAAGGCGCTGCAGGGAAGAGACTCCCTGGACAGCAGGGGCGCTGCAGGGAGCACTCTCACCCAGCAGGGGCACCCCGGTGCCAGCTCGAACCCTCAGGGCCATGGCGGCCTGGGAAGGACGAGGCCAAATCGGTCCTTGGCAAACTCGCTCTGCACCAATCGGTCCCCGGCACCAGCACCGGCAGGCCCCGGGCAGAAGAGACGAAGGCAGCAGCTTGGATCCTGTGCCCGGTGCCAGCAGAGCAGTGTCCCCGGCCCAGGCACACACCCTGCGCAACACCCACGACCGCTCTCCCTGATGCCGAACGCAAGGGAAGGCAGCACCCGAACCCCAGGCAGGTCTCAGGCCCACAGAGCACCTCTCGTGCCTTTCCACCACAATTCCTGAAACCCTCAGCCTGTCACTGCCTTTTCCCTCCTTCAGCCCTGGCACAGCAGCTCTGGGAATGTTGAATTCCTGGGATGTTGAGGAAATCAGGTGCTCCTTGCTGACACTGCCAGGTCTCCTCAGGGGCTCCACAGCGTTTGAGGCTCCTGCTCTTCCTGGGGCCACTGCTGGTCCTGACACAGCAGCTGCAGGAGGCAGAGGAGGGAGAGAAGGAGAGGAGGAGGAGCAGGTGCAGAGCTAGAGCCTCAAAGGCTCTAGAGCTGAAGCTGGAGCACAGGTGCAGTGCGGGGCGAGCAGTGCCTTGGGAATTCAAAATGGGGTGAAATTGGAGCTGGTTGGGCCAATGCACCTGTTCTGCTCTGGGTGCTGCAGACCTTAATAAGCTCTTGCAATCAGGGCCGGGGTTCCTGAAGTTCAGCTGTGCTGATAAACCATCCCTATGCACAAACACACGGCTCTGCATCATCTGCCGTGGCTTTTGGGCTACAGCAGCAACACTGAACATATTTTTGGGCTCAGGTGCCAATCGCTCTGCCCTCAAGAAGATTTTTTTCTCCACCAGGAAGATTTTGTGGAGCTTCTCACCTTGGCCACAGCACAGGGATGGGCACTGGCCATCCCTGCTCTGGTCAGCCCCAGGTGGCAGCCAGGACCTGAGGCTCCCCCTGCCCCTGTGGCTTTCATTCTCGCAGCTTTTGATCTGCTCAACAACCTAACTGGGATGCTCCTCTGTCCTGAGCTGCGCAGGCAGTGCTGAACAAACAGAAACAAATTTTTCGGGTTAATCGAAAATATGAGATTTATGTCCTATAAGAGGCACTGGAATTCTGTGTACCGTGACATTGGGGGAGGGAATTAGGAGCCCCTGGCAGTACTGGGAGCACTGGAATAAGCAGCTCTGGGAAGCTCCACATGGGACCCCCCATTCTTGGCCACCTCCCGGGCAGGATGGGCACCCACGGGATCTAGGGCGGTCGGGGGGAAACATGGGGGCTGCCCTCGGGCAGAGACCTCCAGTGCCCCCAGTGTCACAGCACGTCATTGTAGATGTCACTGGGGTCCTGCTGTCACCCATGGGGCCCTGGCAGCTCCGCGTGGATCACCTGGGGGATATGTGGGGGGAGAAACCCTGTGAGAGACACCCAGTGGGAGTGCTGGGTAGGGGTGACATCCGTGGGTGACGTGTCCCTGTCCCCCCCCATATTTACCCTCTGCCCACTCAGTGCCTACGATGTGAGGGTCCAGCACCGCCCCCTCATCCCGGGGAGTCCTGTGTGGATAAGGGGGGGTCTGGGTGGTGTTTGGGGAGGGGGGAAAGTAATCTTCCCGCTGGAACCCCCCACTCACTTGTCCTGGGGCTCCATGGTGGCTGCATGGAGAAGGGAGGGGGTGACCGTGGGGACCCCAGAAGCCCTGAACCTTCCTGGGAACTTGGTGGCTCCAATCCCCCATGGGATCCCCAAACCCCCACTGGAGTCCTGATTCCCACTGCACCCCTGATTCCCTCTGGACACTCCAAGCAACCCTGAACCCCCCAGAACTTCTGCACCACCACAGTGCCCCCAATGCCTCGGTGTCCAAACTCTCTGAGTCACAGAACTCCAAGCCCGGCAAGGAGGGGCACCCCCAAACTACCCCAGGATCCCAAGAATGTCCATGAACATCGCTGCATGGCCTCCAAGAGCATGGCTGCATGACCTCCAAGAGCTCCCCCAAACCCTCCAAAAGCTCCCCAGTGCCACTAGTGTTCCTCAAAGCCCCCAGGGATGCCCTGGAGCCCAACCAAGGCTCTCCAAATGCTTACAGCCTCGGGACCCCCAGCCAGGATCACTGTGGACTCAGTTTGTCCCAGCCCAGTGGCCCTGCGTTCCTGTAATCTCTGCCCCTACTCTGGGGGCTTCCCTTCACTTCAGGAACCCCATGCCCCATTGTCACCCCACCCGGTGATTGCCACAGTGACAGCCCCGATGACAGCAGGAGCAGGAGCAGGTACAGGAGGTCCTGCCGACATTCACAGCCACTGTTGGGGGCAGAGGGACACATCCTGGTCACCTATGCTGCAGGTCTCCTGCAATTCCAGTGATCAATGGGACCCTCACCTGTGAGCCAGTGGTGTCAGTGGTTTCCTGTGGAGGTGTCACCTCCAGGAGCCAGCTCTGGGCTGAGTGCCAACACGTGGTGCCCGTCCTGTCCCAGCTGGTTGGTGGCCGGCACTGGTAAGTGCCCGAATGTCCCCAGATCAGCTGACCCCAAGCTCCAGGAG
>JAPFBE010001206.1:0-10780 GCA_034336665.1 Luscinia megarhynchos | reverse complement strand
CTGGGGACAAACTGGGAGTTACTGGGAGTTTACTGGGAGCAACTGGGAGAAACTGGGAGCCATAGAGGGGGGAACTGGGAGTTACTGGGAGTTACTGGGAGTTACTGGGAGTTACTGGTGGAGCCCCTGGGGAGTTACTGGGGGACAAACTGGTGCCTACTGGGAGTTACTGGGAGTTACTGGGAGTTACTGGGAGTTACTGGGAGTTACTGGGATCCCCCAAGGTCACCCAGAGGACGCTGGGGAGGGGACCCGGCCACGCCCCCTCCCAGTCCCTCCCAGTCCCTCCCAGTCCCTCCCAGTTCATCCCAGTCCCTCCCAGTGCCCTCCCACTCGGTCCCAGTTGGTCCCAGTTGGTCCCAGTTTGTCCCAGTACCTGACTGGGAGCTCCCAGTTCGGGCTCTCGATCCAGGCCGTTATTTTTAACCGAGTGACGTCACTGGGAGCGGCTCCCGGGCCCCCGCCCCTCCCAGTTTCACCAGTAAAGAACCAGTAACGCACCAGTAAGAGACCAGTAACAGACTGGGAATGGCCCCGGGCCCTCCCAGTTACACCAGTAACAAACCAGTAACGGACTGGGAATGGTCCCGGGCCCTCCCAGTTACACCAGTAACGGACCAGTAACGGACTGGGAATGGCCCCGGCCCTCCCAGTTACACCAGTAACAGACCAGTAACGGACTGGGAATGGTCCCGCCCCTCCCAGTTACACCAGTAACAAACCAGTAACGACTGGGAATGGTCCCGGGCCACGCCCCTCCCAGTTACACCAGTAACAGACTGGGAATGGACCCGCCCCTCCCAGTTACACCAGTAACAAACCAGTAACAGACTGGGAATGGCCCCGGGCCACGCCCCCTCCCAGTTACACCAGTAACGGACCAGTAGCGACTGGGAATGGCCCCGGGCCCTCCCAGTTACACCAGTAACAAACCAGTAACGGACTGGGAATGGTCCCGGGCCACGCCCCCTCCCAGTTACACCAGTAACGGACCAGTAACGGACTGGGGAATGGCCCCGGGCCCTCCCAGTTACACCAGTAACAAACCAGTAACAGACTGGGAATGGCCCGGGCCACGCCCCTCCCAGTTACACCAGTAACGGACCAGTAACGGACTGGGAATGGCCCCGGGCCTCCCAGTTACACCAGTAACAAACCAGTAGCGGACTGGGAATGGTCCTGGCCCCTCCCAGTTACACCAGTAACAAACCAGTAACAGACTGGGAACCTCAGGGGCTCCTCCCAGTGCTCCCAGTAACGTCCCCCGGTCCCACCAGTTCCCTCCCAGTCCATCCCAGTCCCTCCCAGTCCCTCCCAGTCCCTCCCAGTCCCTCCCAGTCCATCCCAGTCCATCCCAGTACAGTTTTTGGGAATTTTTTGGGGTTTTTTTGGGATTTTCGGGGGCGATTTTGGGGAGATCCCGGCGATTTTAGGGCAGATTTTGTTGGAATTTTGGGAAATTTTGGGAATTTTTGGGAATTTTGGGGTGCAAAGAGAGGGGAGGCACAGAGGGAGTGGGAAAGGAATTTTTGGAAATTTTTTTTTGGATTTTATGAATTTTTTGGGAATTTTTTGGGATTTTTTGGGGGGTTTTTTTGGGGAATTTTCGGGGGCGATTTTGGGGAGATCCCGGCGATTTTAGGGCGGATTTTGTTGGAATTTTGGGGGAATTTTGTGAATTTTTGGGAATTTTTTTGGAATTTTGGGGTGCAAGGAGAGACGAGGCACAGGGGGGGTGGAGAGAAATTTTAATGAATTTTTGGGGATTTTTTTTGGGATTTTTTGGGAATTTTTTGGGGGTTTTTTTGGGAATTTTCGGGGGCAATTTTGGGGAGATCCGGGCCGATTTTAGGGTGGATTTTGTTCGAATTTTTAGGGAAATTTTGGGAATTTTCGGGGAAATTTTTTGGAATTTTGGGGGTGCAAGGAGAGGGAGGCACAGAGGGAGTGGAGAGAAATTTTTGGGAATTTTTGGGGATTTTTGGGAATTTTTGGGATTTTTTGGGGGTTTTTTTCGAATTTTCAGGCGATTTTGGGGAGATCCCGGCGATTTTAGGGCTGGGATTTTGTCTCGAATTTTGGGGAAATTTTAGGGAATTTTTGGGGGAAATTTTTGGAATTTTGGGGGTGCAAGGAGAGACGAGGCACAGGGGGGGATGGAGAGAAATTTTAATGAATTTTTTGGGATTTTTTGGGATTTTTTGGGAATTTTTGGGGGGTTTTTTTGGGAATTTTAGGGGGCAATTTTGGGGGAGATCCGGGCTGATTTTAGGGTGGATTTTGTTGGAATTTTGTTGGAATTTTGGGGGAAATTTTGGGGAATTTTTTTGGGAATTTTGGGGTGCAAAGAGAGGGGAGGCACAGAGGGAGTGGGAAAGGAATTTTTGGAAATTTTTTTTGGATTTTTATGAATTTTTTTGGGAATTTTTGGGATTTTTTGGGGGGTTTTTTTTGGGAATTTTCGGGGGCGATTTTGGGGAGATCCCGGCGATTTTAGGGCGGATTTTGTTGGAATTTTGGGAAATTTTGGGAAATTTGTTGGGAATTTTTTTGAATTTTTTTTAATTTTTGGGTGCAAGGAGAGTGGGGGGGGTGGAAAGAAAATTTTAGGATTTTTTTGGGATTTTTTTGGGGATTTTTTTGGGATTTTTTTGGGAATTTTTTTGGGATTATTTTGGGAATTTTCGTGGGCGATTTTGGGGCGGTTGGGGCAATTTAAGAGCGAATTTTGTTCGAATTTTGGGAAATTCTTTGGGAATTTTTTGGGAATTTTGGGGAGCAAGGAGAGACGAGGCACAGAGGGGTGGAGAGAAATTTTTGGGAATTTTTTGGGATTTTTATGAATTTTTTGGGAATTTTTTTGGGTTTTTTTGGGAATTTTCGGGGGCGATTTTGGGGAGATCCCGGCGATTTTAGGGCGGATTTTGTTGAAATTTTGGGAAATTTTGGGAATTTTTGGGGAATTTTTTGGAATTTTGGGGTGCAAGGAGAGAAGAGGCACAGAGGGGGTGGAGAGAAATTTTTGGGATTTTTTGGGGATTTTTGGGAATTTTTTGGGAATTTTTTGGGGTTTTTTTGGGAATTTTCGAGGCGATTTTTGGGGAGATCAGCGATTTTAGAGGCGGATTTTTTTGGAATTTTGGGAAATTTTTGGGGAATTTTGGAAATTTCTTTGGAATTTTGGGGTGCAAGGAGAGAGGAGACACAGACGGGGTGGGAAAGGAATTTTTGGGATTTTTTTGGGATTTTTGGGAATTTTTCGGGATTTTTTTGGGAATTTTTTCGGATTTTTTTGGGAATTTTAGGGGGCAATTTTGGGGAGATCCGGGCGATTTTAGGGTGGATTTTGTTCGAATTTTGGGAAATTTTGGGGAAATTTTTGGGGAAATTTTTGGGAATTTTGGGGTGCAAGGAGAGAGGAGACAAAGACGGGGTGGAGAGAAATTTTTGGGATTTTTTTGGGATTTTTGGGAATTTTTTGGGATTTTTTGGGGATTTTTTTTGGGATTTTTTTGGGAATTTTCGGGGGCGATTTTGGGGAGATCCCGGCGATTTTAGGGCGGATTTTGTTGGAATTTTGGGAAATTTTGGGAATTTTTTTGAAATTTCTTTGGAATTTTGGGGTGCAAGGAGAGAGGAGACACAGAGTGGGTGGAGAGAAATTTTTGGGAATTTTTGGGGATTTTTGGGAATTTTTTGGGATTTTTTTGGGGGTTTTTTTTGGGAATTTTCGGGGGCGATTTTGGGGAGATCCGGGCGATTTTAGGGCAGATTTTGTTGGAATTTTGGGGAAATTTTGGGAATTTTTGGGGAATTTTTTGGAATTTGGGGTGCAAGGAGAGCGGAGACACAGAGGGGTGGAGAGAAATTTTTGGGAATTTTTTGGGTTTTTTGGGAATTTTTTGGGAATTTTTTGGGAATTTTTTGGGGGATATTTTCGGGATTTATTTTTGAATTTTCGGGGGTGATTTTGGGGAGATCCCGGCGATTTTAGGGTGGATTTTGTTCGAATTTTGGGAAATTTTGGGAAGTTTTTGGGAAAAGTTTTAGGAATTTTGGGGTGCAAGGAGAGCGGGGGAGTGGAAAGAAAAATTTGGGACTTTTTTGGGAATTTTTTTTTATGTTTTGGGAAATTTTTGGAGATTTTTAAAAAATTTTCGGGGGCGATTTTGGGGAGATTCCCGCGATTTCAGGGCGGATTTTGTTGGAATTTTGGGGAATTTTGGGAAATTTTGGGATTTTTTTTATTATTATTTTTTTATGTTTTCCAGAAATTTTTTTCGGAATTTTTTTTGGATTTTTTGGAAATTTTCGGGGGTGATTTTGGGGAGATTCCCGCGATTTTAGGGCGGATTTTGTTGGAATTTGGGGGAATTTTTTTTTTGGTCGTTTTTTGGATTTTTTTTCGGGTTTTCTCCTCCCAGCGCCGATTTTTAGGAATTTTAGGTCGGGTAATTTTGTTTTTTTTTGGAGTTTTTTTTGGGAATTTTGTTTTGAGGCGCGCTTCACCCGGAGCTCCAAATTTTGGATTTTTTGGCGATTTTTTTTTAGGGATTTTTAGAGATTTTTTCGGGCAATTTTAGGAGCTTTTAAAGAAATTTTTTGGGGATTTTTTTTGGAATTTTTGGGATTTTTTTGGGAATTTTTTGGGATTTTTTCTGGGAATTTTTTTGGGTTTTTTAAGGGCTGTTTTGGGATTTTTTTTGGGTTTTTAAGTTTTTTTTTAGTGGCTCTTTGGGGCTTTTTTAGGTTGATTTTTAGTGAAGATTTCGGATTTTTTTAGAGGTTTTTTTTGGCATTTTTAAAGATTTTTTTTGTTTTTTTAGTGTCTCCTGAGGATTTTTTAGGAATTTTTTTAAGGAGGTTTTAGGGGATTTTTTTGGGATTTTTTAGGGCTTTTTTCGGACTTTTAATGATTTTTTTTTAGGGTTTTTTTGGTGGATTTCTTTGGTTTTTTTAAGATTTTTTTTTTATGTGTTTGGATTTTTTTTAAGATTTTTACAAGGATTCTTTGGGATTTTTTAGGTTGATTTTTAGGGGGATTTTTTCGGTTTTTTAATGAGATTTTTGGGGATTTTTTTAAGGTTTTTGGAGGGTTTTTTAGGGTTTTTAAAAGAATTTTTCAGGAAGTTTTTTGGGGGTTTTTAGGGTTTTCTTGGGTTTTTTGGGAATTTTTCGAGTTATTTTAGGGGCGATTTTAGGGCTTTTAAGGGTTTTTTAAGTGGTTTTTTAAGGGTTTTTTTGTTTTTTTAATGTTATTTTTGGTGTTGTTTTAAAGTTTTTTTAGTGTGGTTGTTAGGGGGGATTTCGGTTTTTTGGGGGGTTTTTTAGGGTTTTAAAAGATTTTTTCAGGAGGTTTTTAGGGATTTTTGGATTTTTTGGGACTTTTTGAGACTTTTTGGAGCTATTAAGGATTTTTTTTAGGGGTTTTTTTTTGAGATTTCTTTGGGTTTTTAAGATTTTTTTAAAAAATTTTTTGGAGTTTTTTTTAAGGTTTTTAAAGGATTCTTTGGGGTTTTTTAGGTGCATTTTTCTGAGGGGATTTTTCGGGATTTTTTTACGAGTTTTTTGGGGTTTTTTTAGGGTTTTTGGAGGGTTTTTTAGGGTTTTTAAATGAGTTTTTCAGGAGGTTTTTTGGGGTTTTTCAGAGATTTTTTAGGGATTTTTTCGGGCTATTTTAGGGGCTTTTGAGGAATTTTTTGGGATTTTTTTCCGAATTTTTTGGGTTTTTTAAGGGCTGTTTGGGGGATTTTTTGGGGGGTTTTAAAAGGTTTTTTAGGGGCTCTTTGGGGGCTTTTTTAGGTTGATTTTTAGTATGAATCTGGGTTTTTTAGAGGGTTTTTTGGTGTTTTTAAAAAGATTTTTTGGGTATTTTTGGTGTTCCTGGGGTTTTTTAGGAGTTTTTTTTTAAAGAAGGTTTTTAGGGGATTTTTAGGGATTTTTAGGGACTTTTTGGGGATATTTTTGGGGATTTTTTTAGGGTTTTTGGGGATTTCTTTGGGGTTTTGTGGTTTTTTTTTAATTTTTGGCCTTTTTAAAACGATTTTTTTAAGGGTTTTTTTTTTAGATTTTTTAGGTTCTCTTAGGGCTTTTAAGGTTTTTTTTTAAAGGTTTTTAAGGTTTTTCTGCTTTTGAGATTTTTTAAGTTTTTTTAATTTTTAAAGGTTTTTTCCGGGATTTTTAAGGTTTTTTACTGGATGGATTTTAGGGGGTTTTTAGGTTGTTTTAAGGACTATTTTTGGTTTTTGGGGTGGTTTTTTTTAGAGTTTTTAAAAGTTTTTTTAAGGCTTTATTTAAGAGATTTTTAGGGGTTTTAAAGGGTCTTTTTTTGGATTTTAAAATTATTTTTTGGGAGATTTTTAAGGTTTTGGGGGTTTTTTTATAAGTTTTTTTCCTGTGTTTTTTTAGGGTTTTAGAGTTTTTTTTAAAAGGGATTTTTAGCGTTTTCTTGGTGGGTTTTTTGGGGTTTTTTAGATTTTTTAAAAAGCATTTTAAAAGAGATTTTTGGGATATTTTAGGGGTGTTTTTAGGGGTTTTGGGGTTTTTTTTGGGAGGATTTTGGGGTTTTTTAAAAGGTTATTTTAAGAGTTTTTGGGGGATATTTTAGCGGGTTTTTTAAAGATTTTTTTTTGGTTTTTAGAGGTTTTTTTTTAGGAGCTTTTTCGGGGTTTTTAAGGATTTCTTGGGGATTTTTTTTTTGTATTTTTAGTGTTTTGCAGGGATTTTTTAAAGGATTTTGGGGTTTTTAAAAGGGTTTTTTAAGTTTTTAAAGTTTTTTTAGGTTTTGGAGATTTTTAAAGGATTTTTGGGGTTTTTTGTGGTTATGGGGATTTTTTAGGGTTTTTTACTTTTGTTTTTTTGGGTTTATTTAAGGGGTTTTCGGGGATTTATTTTTGATTTTTTGGGAATTTTGGGGGGATTTCAGGGAATTTGGGGGGAGGGTTTTTTGGGGGATTTTTTTTGAGATTTTTTGGGAATTTTTTGGTTTTTCTTGGGGACTTAATAGGAATTTATTAGAAATATTTTTTGTGAATTTCTTGGGAATTTCTTGGTAAATTTTGGGGCATTTCTTGGGAATTTTGGGGGGAAATTTTGGGGGATTTTTGTAAATTTTCTGAGGTTTTTTTAGGGATTTCTTGTCACTTTTAGGGAATTTTTTGGGTTTTCTCAGGTATTTCTTGGGCAACTTTTTTCCGTTTTCTTGGGGATTTCTTGGGAAATTTTAGGAATATTTTGGGGAATATTTTGGGGGGAAATTTTTGAGATTTTTTGGGGTTTTTTGTTGGAAATTTTTGGGTTTTTATGGGGAATTTTAGGGTATTTTTTGCGAGTTCTTTGGGGATTTTTTGAGGGAATTTTCTGGGATTTTCTCGTGGATTTTTGGGGATTTTTTTGTGTTTTCTTAGGGAGTTTTTGGGAATTTTTAGGGATATTTTGGGAATATTTTGGGGTTTTCTTGGGTGTTTTTTGGGGTTTCTCGTGGGAATATTTTGAGGAATTTTTGGGGTTTTCATGGGGATTTTATGGGAATATTTTCGGGTTTTCTTGGATTTTTTTGGGAGAATTTTTAAGGTATTTTTTAGCAATTTTTAGGGATTTTTGGGAATTTTTGGGGAATTTTCTAGTGTTTTCTTGGGTATTATTTAAAATTTGTGGGGAAATATTTTGGGAGATTTTTTTTTTTGTATTTTTGAGGTTTTCTTGGGTGTTTTTCGGGGGTTTTTCGGGGGAATTTTTAGGAATATTTTGGTATATTGGGGGGAATTTTGGGGGATTTTTGGGGAATTTTTAGGGATTTTTGGGAATAATTTGGGAATTTTGGGGGATTTTGGGGGGATTTTGGGGGGATTTTTGAGGGGATTTTTCTGGGGGTTTCTTGGGTATTTTGGGGGAATTTTTGCAATTTTCTGGGATTTTTTGAGAATTTTAGGGATTTTTTTGTGAATATTTTGGAAGTTTTTTGGGAGAATTTTTTGGGTGTTTTTGGGATTTTCTCGCGTGTGTTTGGAGAGAATTTGTAAAGTATTTTGGGTGAATTTTTGGGGGATTTTGGGAGGGATTTTTTCGGGATTTTGGGGGAATTTTTGGATTTTTTTGGATTATTTCCTCCTCCCCCTGCTCCTCCCGGGGGCTCCGGTTCGTTTTGGGGGGTGTGTGTCCCGATTTCTGATCCCCTAATTTTTTGGGACCCTCTCCCAATTTTGGGACCCTCAAACCCCCCCTGGGACCGCAAATTTGACCCCAAATTTTTGAGATCCCCAAACCCTTCTGAGACCCAAAATTTGGGAACCCCCAAAACCCCCAAACTTCCCTTGAACCCCAAATTTTTGGGACCCCCAAACTCCCCAGGGACCCCAAATGTGGGACTCCCCAAACCCTCCGGGGACCCCCTTGATCCCCCAAATTTTAGAACCCTTCCCAAATTTGGGCACCCCAAAAACTCCCCCAGGATCTCAAATTTGGGACCCCAAAAAATCTCCCACAAACCCCCTTGAACCCCAAATTTGGGACTCCCCCCAAATTTTGGGAACCCTCCCTCAATTTTGGGACCCCAAATTTGACCCCAAATTTTTGGGACCCCCCCCAGGACGTTGGGACATTGGGGACATTGGGGACACTGGGGAAGGACACGGGGTACTGGACGAAACTGGGGCTGTACTGGGATGAACCGGGAGGAACTGGAGGGGCACTGGGGCCTGGAGCCGCCGCCATTTTCGGCTAGTTTAGCCTACAACTCCCGTCATGCATCGCGGCACCATAGAGGCTTAACGGAGCCGTGCCTACAACTCCCATCATGCCCCGCGGCCCCGTAGCGGCCAGATACAGCCGTGCCTACAACTCCCGTCATGCTTCGTGGCCCCATAGCGGCCAGATACAGCCGTGCCTACAACTCCCGTCATGCCCCGCGCTCCCCAGAGCGCATTGCCCTTCTCCAGGTGCCCTACAGTTCCCATCATGCCTCGCGCCGCAGCGAGACTTAACAGTGCCTACATCTCCCATCATCCCCCGTGGCCTCAGAATCCCTTAGAGAACTACAACTCCCGTCACGCCCCGCACCCCAAACAGCCCCGCAAGCGCCCCCCGAGCTCTTCGTGACCCCACAGGATCGGCCGAGGTGTCCCTGGGGAGCCACAAGGGCCCTCCGTTACAGCGGCTTCCGGGACTACAGCACCCAGAATGCCTCGCGACGCCCATAGCGCGCCATTACCCCTGTGCCTTTAACTCCCGTGTTACCCCGCGGCCCCATTGAGCCCCATTGTACCCGCGCCTACAACTCCCACCACCCCCCGCGGCCTCAGCGCAGTGCCTCTAACTCCCATGATGCACCGCGGCCCCATTGAGCTCCATTATAGCCGCGCATCCAACTCCCATCACCCCGCGGCCTCAGAGCAGCGCCTCTAACTCCCATGATGCCCCGCGGCCCCATTGAGGTCCATTATAGCCGCGCATCCAACTCCCATCACCCCCCGCGGCTTCAGAGCAGCGCCTCTAACTCCCATCATGCACTGCGGCCCCATTGAGCCCCATTATACCCGCGCATCCAACTCCCATCACCCCGCGACCTCAGCGCAGTCTAACTCCCATGATGCACCGCGGCCATTGAGCCCCATTATAGCCGCGCCTACAACTCCCATCACCCCCCGCGGCACACACAGCCCCGTTAGAGCCCCTCAAGGACCCTCCCGGCCCCCAAAATCACGAGAAAAAACCCACAGTCCACATTTTTATTCCTCCTCCTTCTTCCTCGCGTCTCGCTGCTCTCGGATCCATCTCGGGGCGGATTTTCGCGTCTCTCACAGCAGCGGGCGGCTCCTCTGCGTCAGCAGAACCCCGAATCGCCGCTTCAATGCCAGCCGGTGCCGGGAGAATTTATCATCGGGGGAGAAGCGGGCGGGATGCGCCGAGCGGGTGGGGATCCCGTCCGGGGACACCTTCTGCGGGGACAGCGTGTCAGATTCTCCTCAAATCCCCCCAGATTTCCCCACCTCACGAGAATCCCGCCAAATCCATCCCAAAATCGCCTGAAATACCCCAAGAGCCGCCCGTACCCGCAGGGTGTAAACGCGTTCCCCGCGCTCGTTCTCGTAGCACTGCAGGAACATGGCGGCGGCGCCGAAACCAGAGACCGGAAGTCGCCTCAGGGAAAAGGGGAAGCGGACGTGATTTGGACCGGAAACAGGTGAAAGGGGTGATGGGAAATGTAGTTCTGGAAGTGAGTGCGGAGTCCGGGTGAACTCAGGGCATCCAATGCGGGAAATTTGAGGGGAAAAAAAAAGAAAATTTGGGATGAAAAAGAGAAATTTGGGATGAAAATTGGAGAATTTGGGATGTAAAAAGGGAGTTTGGGGCAAAAAAAAATAGAGATTGGGAGGAAAATTGGAAATTTGGGGATAAAACGGAGAAATTTAGGAGGAAAAAATGAGAATTTGGGTCCAAAAAGGAGAATTTGGGTGCAAAAAGGAGAATTTGGGGATAAAAAGGAAAATTTGGGATGAAAAATGGGAAATTTGAGGCGAAAAAAGGAAATTTGGGAGCCAGATGGGAAGTTTGGGTCCAAAAAATGAGAATTTTGGGCTAAAAATAAGGAATTTGGGTCCTGGAGGGGAGAATTTGGGTCCAAAAAAAGGGAAATTTGGGGGGCCAGATGGGAACTCTGGGGGTAAAATGAGGAATTTTGGTCAAGGAAAAGAATTTGGGGCTGGAAAAATAGAAACTTGGGAAGTTTGGAGCCAAAAATCGGGAATTTGGGAGCAAAACAGGGGAATTTGGGTCCTGAAGA
>JAPFBE010001205.1:0-10784 GCA_034336665.1 Luscinia megarhynchos | reverse complement strand
AGAGGGACGATGGACCCTGACCGATCATCCCCCTGGCCAAGACAGCGACGGTCTCTGACAGAGCATCCCTCTGGGGCAAGGGACGAAATATCCCTAATGATCATCACCCGAGGCGAGGGACGAGGGACACCGACAGATGGTCCTCCCGGGTGCGATGGCGAAAAACCCGACAGAGTATCCTCCAGGGGAGAGAAGGAGGGACCCCAACAGATAATCCTCCAGGGGGCGAGGACGACGGACCCCCGACAGAGAATTGCCCCGGGGTGAGACGACGGACCCCGACAGAGCATTGCCCGGGGTTGAGGGGCGATGGACACGGACAGATTATCCTCCCAGTGCGATGACAGCGGACCTCGACAAGGCATCCCCGATGCGTGGGGCAGAAAGACCCCGACAGATCAGCCCCGGAGGCGAGGACGATGGACCTCGACAAAGCATTGCCCCGAGGGGCGAGGACAACGGAAGTTGACAGGGCATCCCCGTGGGGCGAGACAACTGACCCCGACAGTGCATCTCTGTGGGGCGAGGACCACAGACCCCAACAGAGCCTCACCCCGGGGGCAAGGGCAGCCCGGTCCCCGACAGAGCATTGCCCCGGGATGAGAGCAATGGATGCCGCAAGGTCATCCTACCAGGAGAGTGTATGCCATATCCCTACTGACCATCGCCCCGAGGGCGAGGGGCGATGGACCCCGGAAGTGTTTTGCCCGGGGGGGCGATGACGAGGACCCCAACAGATCATCACCCCGAGGGGCGAAGACGGCGAACCTTGACAGAGCATCCCTGGGTAGCGATGACAACGGATCCCGACAAAGTATCCCCCCAGGGGCCCGAGGGCGGACACCCGACAGAGCATCCCCCTGGGGCCGGGGACGGACCCTGACAGTGCATTGATCCGGGGGGCGAGGATGAGGGATCCAGACAGAGCATCCCCCGGGGGGGCGTGGATGAGGGACCCCAAGAGAACATCCCCCCAGGATGAGGGGGCAGATACTGAAAGATCATCACCCTGGGGGGCGTGGAAGACGGACCCGACAGATGATCCCCATCTCAAGGCGATGATGACGGACACCGACAGAGCATCGCCCTGGGGGCGGAGGGCGTCGGACGCTGACAGAGCATCCCCCCGGTTGCAAGGAGGACGGCCCTTGACAGAGCATTCCCCGGGGCGAGGGCATCGGACATCGAAAGATCATCCTCTAGGAGGCGAGGGACGACCGGACCCGACAGAGCATCGCCCCAAGGACAAGGACTAGAGACCCCAACAGGGCATCCTTTCGGGCGCGGACGTGGGTCCCCGACAGAGCATCACCCGAGACGAGGGCGATGGGCGCCACAAGATCATCCTCCCGGGGGCGAGGGCGACAGACCCCAACAGAGCATCGCCACGGGGGTGGAGGACGACAGACACCAACAAATGATCCTCCCGGGTCGCGATGACGACGGACCCCGACAGGGCATCCCCCGGGCGAGGGATGACGGACCCCGACAGAGCATCCCTCTGGGGGCGAGGACGACATATCCCCTAATGATCATCACACCGGGGGCGAGGACAGCGGACCCCGAAAGTGTATTGCCTTGGGGGGCGAGGGACTACGGACCCCAAAAGAGCATCGCCCCAGGATGAGGGGCGACAGACCCTGACAGAGCATCGTCTCGGGATGAGGGCGAGGACCTCGACAGAGCATTTCCCGGGGGTGAGGACGACGGACCCTGACAGATGATCCCCCGGGGACGACGGCGGCCGAACCCCGACAAAGGATCCCCTTCAAGGAGAGATGGCGGGACCCCGACAAAGCATCGCTCCAAGAGCGAGGGCGACCGATGCTGACAGATGATCCCTGCAAGGCGAGGACATCGGACCCCGACAGAGAATTGCCCTTGGGGGCGAGGGGACGACAGACCGTGACGGGAGCATCCCCCCCGGGGTGAGGCGACGGACCCCGGAAGATCGTCACCCCGGGTGAGAGGATGACGGAGCCCGACAGATCATCGGCCCGGAGGCCAGGACAGCAGACGCCGACAGAGTATCCTCCAGGGGAGAGGAGGAGGGACCCCGACAGATCATCCTTCAGGGGACGAGGACAACGGAGCCCGACAGAGCATTGCCCCGTGGTGAGACGACGGACCCTGACAGAGCATCACCTTGGGGGAGAGGACGACGGATCCCAACACATCATCCCCCGGAGGCCAGGACAGCAGACCCCGACAGAGTATCTTCCAGGGGAGAGGAGGAGGGACCCCGACAGAGCATCCTCCAGGGGGCAAGGACGACGTATCCCTACTGAGCATCGCCCCGGGGCCGAGGATGATGGAGTCCAAAAGTGTATTGCCCCGCGTGCGAGGACGACGGACCACAACAGAGCATCTCCCCGGTGTCACTGTCTGAGGGTCTCTTTGTGGCCGAGACCACTCAGATGGACATAGGAGGGTGGTTCAGGGAGCAGGGAATTCTTGACGCAGCCGAAGAGAAACCGCAGGAGACAGTCATCCGGGCTCAAGGTCTGTTTATTATTTGTTATCTATAAAGTGTTCTTGCTCGCGAGCAGCAGTCTGGTCACCACCGTGTCCAGGACGAGAGTCTGCCCACGGAGGGCTGAACTTATCTTTTATACTCTATACTACGTATTCTATGTTTACAATAATATTCCAATACTACAAAGTTTTATTACTATGTCTAGTTTTGTCCCCAACCAATCTGTGATTCCCAGCATCCCACACTAACATGGAGAGCAAGAAGAAGAAGAAGAAAAAAGACACCACACCCTAAATTCTCCATCTTAGCTTTGTGACTGATAACATAAACAATCCTAAAAACCACCTTTTCTACATGTTAAATTTCTAATTCAGACTCTAGTTATTCTCAAAGGTCGCATTTCTTCTCTGCAAGGAGGCAGATGCCCCTGAGGAGTTGAATCCAGCTCTCGGACACCCCTGGCCTCGCTCGGGGGTCTCTCAGAGGTTGGACAGGGGGGTCTCCGTACTCCTGGAAGGTCCAGAGGGACTCCCTGGACTCCCACACCCGGGACAAGGGCAACGGACCCTGACAGATCATCGTCCTGGCGGCGAGGACGAGGGAGCTCGACAGAGCATTGCCCTGGGGGTGAGTACAACGGACACCGACAGATGATCCTCCCGGGTGCGATGATGACGGGCCCCGATAGGGAATCCCCTGGGGCGAGGACGACGGACCCCGACAGATCATCCTCCCGAGGCGTGAGGACCACGGACCACGACAGATCATCCCACTGGGGCGAGGGGCAGCCATATCCCTACTGACCATCACCCGGAGCCGAGGGCGATGGACTCCGATAGGGTATTGCTATGGGGGGCGAGGGCGATTGCCCCCGACAGATCATGTCCTGGGGGGCGAGGACAACGGACACTGACAGAGCATACCCCAAGGAGGCGAGGACGACGGACCTCGAGAGGGCATCTCCCGGGCTGAGGACGATGGACCCTGACGGATAATCCCCGGTGCGAGGGCAGCGGACCCTGACAGATCATCTCCCCTGGAACGAGGGCGACGGACTCCGAAAGATCATCCTCCTAGGGGGCTAGGATGAGGGTCCTCGAAACAGCCTCCCCCTGGGGGAGAGGATGATGTATCCCTACTGACCATCGCCCGTGGGGCGGAGGAAGACAGACTCCGAAAGTGTATAGCCCTGTGGCCGAGGGACGAGGGACCCTAACAGTTCATGCCCCCAGGGGCGAGGAAGACGGACCTCGACAGAGTATCCCCCCGGGGGTCGAGGATGATAGACCCCGACAGAGCATCCCCCTGGAGGCGAGGGACGAGGTATCCCTACTGACCATCGCCCGGGGGCCAAGGACGACGGACTTTGAAAGTGTATTGCCCGGTGGGCGAGAACGAGGGACCCCGACAGGTCATGCCCCCGGGGGGCGAGGACGACGGACCCTGACAGAGCATCCCCCTGGTACCAGGACGAGGGACCCCGACAGAGCATCTCCCGTGAGGCGAGGGCGTGGGTCCAAAACAGAGCATTCCCCGAGGCGAGGGGCAGACGGACCCCAAAAGAACATTGCCCCGTGAGCGAGAAGGGTGGACAGCGGCAGAGCATCACCCTGGGGCAACCGTGGACACAGAAAGAGCATCCCCCGGGGTGAGGGGCAGATACAGGCGTGTCCTGGTTTTGGGCAAATTAGGGGAAGAATCTCCAAAAGCGATTTCTCCCTTAAGCAACAAACTCTCCAAACTCTTTCCCCTCCCACCACCTGGCTTCGGAAGATTTTCCTCAGAGAAAAAGTCAAAAAACTTGTTTATTTAGCAAACACACTGAAAAATCTCGCCCCTACGCAAGAAAAAACCAGCCACGGGTGACGCAGCAAACTTCACCCGACTGAGTGGATGTACAGCCTCATGACGTCTCCGGTGCCAGGGAGGGCAGAAACATGTATTTCTTTTCAAGAGCAGAGCCCGATATTTCCTGATGTTCCAGGTCATCCAGGATCAGGTCACACGTGGTATTGCTAGCTAATAAGGGAAGGGAAAATAAAGCGAAGCAGCAGCTAAGCAAGCAGAAGCAGCTAAAAGCGGCCGAGCATGCCGGGGGGAGAGGGGCAGCAGCTTGAAAGCAGCGCAGTGGCAGCAGCTCACCGATGGGGAGGGGCTGTCTAGCTAGACAAAACACACCCTCCAGGCATGAGCAGCACACGATTGTGGATATAAAGCAATGCAATTTCACCCCCAGGACAGGGAGTGAGCCTCCCCCCGGGGGCAAGGACAACGGACACCGACAGCTTTCCCCTCCCCCACCAAAAGGCGACAAAGACAGCACAGCCTGCCAAAGGTGAGGTGGATGGAGAGCACAGCGGCCTCCCAAAATCGGAGGGGTCGGACACCACCCCGGCTCAACAAAGCTAAGGACAGACAAGCACCAGGGCAGCGAGGGACCGCGCCAGCCCCCCAAATCAAGGGGTCTGACCATCTGGTTCTGGGGTGTCACAACGCTGCCCTTGGTTCCAACTTCCTTCACCCCGACAGTGAGAAGAAACATGAAACAACAGAGTTGTTTAGTGCGGTGCTTTATTGAGGGCCCTGGGGTCTGAGGACTAGCGTCCAAAGTCAAAGCCCAAATTAATTACATTTCTTCCGGGCTTAAATACCCTTCTAGAAGAATTCTTTCACTCTTTGATCTTTTTGCTTCACTACCCCTACATGATTTTCTCAAGGTTTCTGCAGTCCCCCTACATTTCTTTTAGTAATAAATTGTTACATCTCTTCCTAGATAAGTCTCATATATCATGTAGACAAACAATGAACTACTCATAAGATAACATTTCTACTATCTTAGCAAATTTTACATCAGTACATACAGATAATTTGCTTTAACTAAAGAGTACAGAGTCTGCCAACACAGGGCCTAGTTTATAAGACAGCCCTTAGCATAATTACTTCTAATGCTAAATTAATATATAAAGTTTATCAATTTGCAACACTGTTGGAATTCAAAACACAAGGAATTCTCTCGACATTGGGCCTGTCAATCAAAGTCTAGAAAAGAACACAGGATTTGACCGGGAGGCCTCAGGAAATGCTTCCAACTTAGGTGCTAGAAGCAAAAATGTAGATTAAAGCAGAGATGTATTTAGGTGAGAAAAAGTTTAGCTGTAGATTTTATGATAAAAAGAAGAATAAAATTAGTCGCAGATGTGACAAAAAGTCTTAGACTAGGTCTGTGTGCCACAACAGGATTGGCTAAGAAAGTTCACACTGCAATTAGACAAAATTTTAGTATGGCATTAAAAACACAAATATCTTTGTGGGCAGTGTGTTATTGGTGAATAAATCCTGAAAAGACCTTGTAGCCATAAGTGTTGCAATTTCTCGATCACGCTGTACGACACTTCTCAACTCCTGGAATGGGGTAGGGGAAGCTCAGAGACCCCTTCCTCTGCTTCTTGCAGTGCTGGAAGGGGCCCGGAGAGCTGTGGAGGGACCGGGAGCACCGGAGCTGCTCCAAAAATCCCCGTGTGACCCCCGGCCCTGCCCCCACACTCCCCTCACACCTGCCCCTCCCACCCCGGGCCTGAGCCACGCCTATTTTATGCTCTTTCTCATTCTGACCGATCAGAGCGCTCCGTCACGCTGTGTGCCACTCTCCTATTTGTGTCATCACAATGAGCAAAGCTGGGTGCTCTGCCCCCACGCTTGTTTCTGGGCTTCTATTGGCTGTGCCTGAAAGGGGCAGGGGCTTGGTCTGGGTATATAAAGAGCCCCGCTGGCTCGGGTCCTCAGCAGCGACAGCAGTGGAAAGAGGAGGAGGGGTCCCTGGGAGAGGAGCCCCGAGCAGCGCACTGGGAGGAGACCCGGCGGAGATCCGCTCTGCGCCGTCTGCCCGGCAATGAATGGCGAGAGACCCCACCCGTGACTCTGCTCCACGGAGACCCCCAGAGCCTACACCGCGATGAGCACAGATCACCCGGCCCCCCTCTCAATGGTGGAGGAAGACCCAGCGGTGACCGCCCGCCCACACACACATATTTCCATGCAGGGTAACGATGGCGACACCCCGCTCCCCGGTCCTCTCATTGGGGTGAGAAGGGTGGACACTGACAGTGCATCCCCCGGGCTCAGGGCGATGGACACGGGGCGAAGGCGACGAACCCTGACAGAACATCACCCCGAGAGGCGAGGGCGGCGGAGACACTGCCCCCAGCACTACTCCGGTGTTCCCCTGGAGCGAGCTGGCGCCCCCAGCCTGCCAAAGATGAGGTAGACGGAGACCACCCGTGCCCTCTGTGTTGCAGAGAATGAGGATGGACATGACCTGACCACTCATCCCAGCAAAGAACCAGGGGCGGAGACGATCCTGACCCCCCTATATCGGGAGGAGGGCGGCAAGAAGGGCTGGGAGACCCCACCAGAGACTGCTCCTCTCCACGGAGACCATCCCAACTCACCCAAGGTAAGCACCCGAGACCACCTGGACCCTTCCCCAGTAATGGGAAGTGGGCGGAGATGTCCTGACAAACCTGACCATCCCCCACACAGAAGGGATGGAGACGACGAGACACCCGATTTTCCCTCAGGGCGAGGAGGTTGGACACCGAGAGAGCATACAGCCCCCGAGGCGAGGGCAGCCGGACACTGACAGATCATCCTCCCAGGGGCCAGGATGACAGATCCCGACAGGGCATCTCCCCGGGACGACAGACCCCGATAGAGTATCCAGCCAAGAGGAGGAGGAGGGACCCCGACAGATCATACCCCAGGAAAGCGAGGGCGGCCGGACCCCCGACAGAGCATTGCCTCAAGTCGCGAAGGCGAAATATCCCGACAGGGCATTCCCCCGAAGACGGCGACGGCGAACCCTGACAGAGCATCCTCCGGGGGCGAGGTTGAGGACGCGACAGAGCATCACACCCGGGACAAGGACGATGGACCCCGACCAGAGCATCCCCCCGGTGCGAGGGAGCGGACCGGGCCCCTGACAGAGCATCCCCACAGGATACAAGGACAACGGACCCCCGACAGAGCATCCCCCACTGGGGCAAGGATGACGTATCCCTACTGACCATCGCCCTGGGGGTCGAAAGCAGCCGGACTCCAAAAATGTATTGCCCTGGGGGACGAGGGGCGAGGGACCCCGACAGATTATCCCCTTGAGGGCGATGGCGAGACGGACCCTGACAGAGCATCCCCCGAAGTCTAAAGGATGACAGAGCCCGACAGAGCATTCCCCCGGGGTGAGGCAGCCGGACCCTGACAGAGCATCACCCCGGGTGAGAGGACGACGGCCCTGGACAGATCATCCTCCGGAGGCCAGGACAGCGGGGACGCTGACAGAGTATCCTCGTAGGGGAGAGGAAGAGGAACCCCGACAGAAAATCCTCCAGGGGGCGAGAGGACGGCGGACCCCCGACAGAGCATACTCCCTGGGGCAAGGACGAGGGACCGTGACAGAGCATCCCCCTGGGGCGAGGGGCGGCCAGGACCCTAACAGAGCATTTCCCGGGGCGAGGACGACGTATCCCTACTGACCACTGCCCCGGAGCCAGGGATGACGGAGTCGAAAGTGTATTGCTCCGGGGGCGAGGGCGAGGGACCCCGACAGATCATGTCCCTGGGGGAGAGGACAATGGACACCGACAGATGATCCTCCCGAGTGCGAAGACTAATGACCCCAACAGGGCATCACCCCGGGACGACGACGGCGGACCCCAACAGAGCATCTCCCCGGTGTCAAGGATGAGGGATCGCTGACAGAGCATTGTCCTTGGGACAAGGGCAGCCGGACCTTGACAAAGTATGCCCCCGGTGCGAGGGCGATGGACCCCGACAGATCATCGCCCGGGGAGGCCAAGGCGATGGGACCCTGACCGGTCATCCCCGGTGTGAGGGCAGCGGACCCCGAAGAGCATCGCCCGGGACGAGGGCGGCCGGACCTCTAACAGAGCATTGCCCGGTGAGGATGGCCAGGACACCGACAGATGATCCCTCCCGGGTGCGATGACGAACGACTCCTGACAGGGCATCCCCCTGGTGCGAGGACGATGGACCCCCGACAGAGATCCGCCCTGGACGAGGGTGACGGATGCCGAAAGACCATCATCCTCGGTGTCAAGGGCGACAGACCCGACAGAGCATCACCCCAGGGGGGCGAGTACAAGGGACCCCGACAGAGCATCACCCGGGGCCGAGGACATCGGGACTGACAGAGCATTGCCCTGGGGGGATGAGGGACCCAGACAGAGCATCCCACTAGGGGCATGGACGAGGGACCCCAAAGAGTACATCGGGGCGTGGGGCGACAGATGCCAAAAGATCATCGCCGTGGGGGTGAGGGCGACTGACCCCGACAGGTGATCCCCCAAAGAGCTGATGACGTGACCCCGACAGAACATCGCCCTGGGGCCGAGGATGTCGGCCCTGAAAAAGCATCCCCAGGTGTGAGGACGACGGACCCCGACAGAGCATCCCTCGGAGCGAGGGCAACGGACCCTTACAAGAGCATATTCCCGGGGGTGAGGACGAAGGAACCACGACAGAGCATTGCCCCGGGGTTGAGAATGATGGACGCTGACAGATGATCCTCCCGGGGTAACTGGGAGCTACTGGGCCCATGCTGGGAGGAGGCAAATGTGGAGACATTGGGGAGCAACTGGCATCAACTGGAAGGTACTGGAACTATATTGAGGGAACTGGGAGCACAAATGGGATCATACTGGGAGTAAGTGGGACTATACTTTGGGCAACTGACAGAAACAGGTCATGCTGGAGGCAACTGGGAGTAACTGGGAAAGACTTGGATCATTCTGAAGGTAACTAGAACTTTACTGAGCAACTGGGATATAGTGGGAGTGTCTGTAACCATATGGGGGGACTGGAATCACACTGAGAACAGCTGGGATCGTGCTGGGGACAACTGGGAGTGAGTGGGACCATGCTGAGAGGGACTGGAACTATTCTAGGGACAACTGGGATCATACTGGAAGGAACTGGCAACAACTGGAACTATTCTGGCAGCAACTGGGATCATACTGGGATCACACTGAGAGTTACTGAAATCATACTGGGATTGACAGTGAGCAGCTGGAATCATGCAGAAAGGAACTGGGAGAAAGTGCAAGTGACTGAGATACACTGGGAGAGACAAGGGAGTCACAGGGATCATACTGGAGGCTACTAGGCTCATGTTGGCATTGACAGGGGGGCAACTAAGATCACACTGGGGGCCACTGGTATCATGCTGGGAGTGGCTGGAATAGACTGCAAGTGACTGGGATCATACTGGGAGTGGCTACAATCATACTGGGATTGCATAGTGGATGTCAACAGACCCTGACTGAGGGGGGCTACTGAGAGCTACCAGGCCCATGCTGAGAGCCGACTGTGCACACACTGGGAGGAACTGGGAATGACAGGGATGCATGTTGGTGACAGCTGGAATGTACTGGGAGTGACTGGGAGGTAATCCTGGGGGCAACTGAACCATACTGAGGTAACTAGGAGTCGCGTGGCAATGACTATGAGAATGTTCACAGAAGCTGGGATACTGGGGTGCCTGAGACCATGCGGGTGGTGACTGGGACCACACTGGGAGCCACTGGGAATGTGCTGGGGAGAACTGGGGGGCAAGTGTGAGAGTGACTGAGGCCCGCTGGGCTAGAGACTGGCGTCATACTGGGAGTGACTGGGACTATAGTAGGGGGCAACTGGAGAACTAGGAACACACTGGACAAAAGCTGGAGGAACTGACAGCAACTGGGGGCAAATTGTATCATAATAAGGACTGACTGGGAATGACTGGGTTCATACTGGGAGCAACAGGGGATCATGCAGGCAGTGAGGGAAGTGACCAGGATCATACTGGGAGTGACTGGGCTCATACTGGGAGCAGCCATTTCTGGCACTGGGATCCCCCAAACCCCTTTCTGGCCATCAGCCCCTCCAGCCCCAGCAGCCCCGCCGGCGGTCCGGGAATCCCGGCAGTTCCCCTCTCTTGGGGGTCCCTGCTTTGGGGTTCTGGGGGACCACAACCTTTGTTTTGCCATTCTTGCCTTTTATATACCTGGTTTTCATGCATGACCACAGTTGATAGGTTTAGATCTTTTTATATCAGTGTCCTGGTTTCAGACAAAATTACGGAGGAGTCCTCATAGGAAAATAAAACCCAGAACACCTTCCAGCTCCCACTACCACCGTTCGGGAAGAACTTCCTCTGAGGGAAAAAAAAGTGGAAAAAAACTTGTTTATTTTAACAAACACACAGAAAAAAACCACTTCCCAGCACCAGGAAAGAAGGATCCCCAGATGACAC
>JAPFBE010001204.1:0-10804 GCA_034336665.1 Luscinia megarhynchos | reverse complement strand
TATCATCCCAGTTCATCCCAGTTTCTGCCCAGTTCATCCCAGTCTCTCCCAGTTTCCCTCCCAGTTACTCCCTGTAACCCCCCAGTCCCATCCCAGTACATCCCAGTTACCCCCCGAATCCCCTCCCAGTCCATCCCAGTCCATCCCAGTTCCCTCCCAGTCCCCCCCAGTCCATCCCAGTCCCCCCAGTCTCTCCCAGTCCATCCCAGTTCCCTCCCAGTCCCCCCCAGTTCCCCCCCAGTCCATCCCAGTTCCCTCCCAGTCCCCCCAGTCCATCCCAGTCCCTCCAGTTCCCTCTCCCAGACCCCCCAGTTCCCCTCCCAGTCCCTCCCCAGTCCATCCCAGTCCATCCCAGTCCATCCCAGTCCCTCCCAGTCCATCCCAGTCCCCCCCCAGTTCCCTCCTCCCAGTCCCCCCAGTTCCCCCCAGTCCATCCCAGTCCATCCCAGTCCCTCCTTTCCATCCCAGTCCATCCCAGTCCATCCCAGTTCCCTCTCAGTCCCTCCCAGTCCCCCCAGTCCATCCCAGTCCATCCCAGTCCTCCCCAGTCCATCCCAGTCCATCCCAGTCCTCCCCAGTCCATCCCAGTCCATCCCAGTCCCCTCAGTCCATCCCAGTCCATCCCAGTCCATCCCAGTCCCCCCCCAGTCCATCCCAGTCCATCCCAGTCCATCCCCCAGTCCCCCCAGTCCATCCCCAGTCCCCCCAGTCCATCCCAGTCCCCCCAGTCCCCCCAGTCCATCCCAGTCCATCCCAGTCCCCCCAGTCCATCCCAGTCCATCCCAGTCCATCCCCAGTTCCCTCCCAGTCCCCCCCCAGTCCATCCCAGTCCATCCCAGTCCATCCCAGTCCATCCCAGTCCCCCCCAGTCCCTCCCAGTCCCTCCCAGTCCATCCCAGTTTCCCACCCGGCCTCATTGCGCCGCTGTCTCCACGCGGGGCCCGCGCGCTGTGCCGGAACCGGAAGTGACGTCACAAACCGCGCCCCCAGGCCCCGCGCACGCGCCGTCCGCTCCCGGCGCTCAGGCCGCGCCCCGTTCCGGGCGGAAGTGCCCTCAGCGGCCCCGGGGCGGCTCCCGAGGGGATTTTGGGGTAAAAAACGCGGATTTTGGGACAAGAATCGGGGATTTTGGGATAAAAAAAGGGGATTTTGGGGTCTAACGGGACGTTTTGTGGCGCCTCGCGGCGTTTTGGCGCCATTTCCGGCGGACTCCGCCGCCATTTTTCCTCCCAGACGAGACGCTCCGGCCCGAAGGCGGCGCTCTGTGGGCGCGGTGACGTCATTTCCGGCGGCGCTCCGGCACTTCCGGCGGGACTCGTTGGTTCCGGCGAGCGGCGGGCGCGGTGAAAGTGACTTTGAGGACTGGGACGTACTGGGAGCACTGGGAGGGACTGGGAGGGAGCTGGGAGCACTGGGAGGGCAACTGGGAGGGACTGGGAGCACTGGGAAGGCAAACTGGGGCAACTGGGAGCAACTGGGGAGCGCTGGGAGGGGGTCGGGGGACGCTGGGGTCGGGTTAGGCCGCGCTGGGAGGGACTGGGATGGACTGGGAGGGACTGGGAGGGACTGGGAGGGACTGGGAGGGACTGGGAGGGATGTGGGGAGTTACTGGGAGGAACTGGGAGGATGCTGGGGTGAACTGGTTTGAACTGGGAGCACTGGGAGGCGATACTGGGATGGGTCTAAGGCTACTGGGATGAACTGGGAGGGAACTGGGACAAACTGGGAGGGACTGGGATGGACTGGGGGGAACTGGGATAAACTGGGAGGGATGTGGGGAGTTACTGGGATGAACTGGGAGCACTGGGAGGCGATACTGGGATGAGTCTGGGCTGCCATTGGGATGAACTGGGAGTTACTGGGATGAACTGGGAGCGCTGGGAGGCGATACTGGGATGAACTGGGAGTTACTGGGATGAACTGGGAGTTACTGGGTCTTACTGGGATGAACTGGGAGGGAACTGGGACAAACTGGGAGGGACTGGGAGGGGTGTGGGGGGTTACTGGGATGAACTGGGAGGAACTGGGAGCACTGGGAGAGCCCTGACTGGGAACTGGGAGGAGTTACTGGTTTGAACTGGTTTGAACTGGTTTGGACTGGGCTATCCAGGTTGTGCTAATTAGCAATTAATAATTTCACTAATTAATTAATTAATTAATGCCCCAGCAATCCCTTCCTGGGGGTTTCATTAACCCTGGGGGGGCTCGTTAATTAATCACTGAATTAATTCCCATAATTAATAGTGAATTAATTAATGAATTAATTAATGAATTTAATTAATAATTAATCCCCGGAGTTTTAATTAATTATATCAAAATTATTTTTAATATCATTGGCTGCTTTAATATTGCTAGGGGGGCAATTAATAATTTGGAGCTGTAATTAATTAATCCCAGGGTGCTAATTAAGAGCCCCCACTAATTAATTAATAGCTTAATAATTAAATTAATTAAAAATTAATTTTTAATGGTTTTTTTTCCCTTTGTTTTCTTTTGTCTCTTTCAGAAGTGAAATTAATTAACTCAGGCTGCACTAATTAACCCCAGGAGTCTTAATTAGGTAATGAAGGCATTATTAATTAACAGGGCACTAATTAACATCATTAATTACCTTTTAATTCCCTTTATTTCGGTTTTTTTTGTTAACTATTAATTAGTTCAAAGCAAATTAATTAACTGAATTAATTACAGCAGCCCCTTAATTAATAATTAACAGTGCCCATTAATTAGTGGGGTGCCAATTAGCTTAATTAATGAGCTTTTAATTCCCTTTTGTCACTTTTTATTCTCTCACTTCTCTCTCCAGGGTGTAATTAATTAATTCAGGGCAGGATTAATTAATCCTGCTAATTGACAATGGGAGTATTAATTAATTAATTAATTGGCATCATTAATTAGCAGCCAGTGCTCATTTGCTGCCTTTGCTTTCATTTTATTCCCTTATTTTTCACCCAGAGATTAATTAAGCAATTAATTAATTAAACCCAGAAAGCTCCTAATTAATCCTGGAGAGTGCTAATTAATTAATGGGGTGCTAATTAACCTGGCTAATTATCCTTTATTCCAATAATTCCCTTCACATTTCTCACTTATTTTTTATTAGTTTTTAGCTTATTTACCTTCCAAGGTGGAATTAATTAACCCATTCGTTAATTAATTAACCCCAAGGCTTTTTAAATTAATCCTGTCAGTTGTTTTTTAATTAATTAATAAACAATCAAGCTGCTAACTCATTAATTAGGTGATAATTACCATAATTAGTGATTTTTAATTTTTTTTTTCTGTTGGTTTTAGGTTTATTTGTTATTCTGGGCTGAGGTTGATTAATCTGTTAATGAAATAATTATTTTTAAAAGCTTATTAATTAATAGTACACATTGTTAGCTTGGTAATGAGATGTTAATCAGCGTGGTAATTAATTAGTTAGCATTAATTAACATCACTAATAATTTCAATTTTTCAATTTGCTGTTTTTACTCTGTAGTTTTTTATTTCAGGGCGGAATTAAATAGCCTGGTAATTAATTAATTATTATTAGAGCCTTGTTAATGAACGCTGACTAATTCGATGTTAATTAGCTGCAAATTAAATAATTAGCTGCTAATCCACATAATTAATGATTTTTGATGTTTTTGCTTTTATTTTACTGCGTTTTTCATTGCTGGATGGAATCAATTAATAATTCAGTGTACTAATTAGCAAACTATGCTAATAATTAATTGGCTGAGCACTAATTAGCCGCCTAGTTAATTAACTAGCTGCTAATTAACTTTTTTTCTTTCCAAAACCCCCAGGAGGAGCCTCCAAACCTCCATTTCCCCCCCGTTTTTGGAGCAATTAACGCCCCCTGAGCTCAGTTAATCGAGGCAGGCTGGTAATTAAGAGCCCCTGGGGGGTGATTAATGAGCCCCGGTGCTAATGAGGTTTCCCTAATTAGGTTAATTAGCCATGGCTGAGGACATCAAGGCCAAGCTGGGCCGCTACAAGACGGCGCCGTTCGACAGCCGCTTCCCCAACCAGAACCAGACCCGCAACTGCTGGCAGAACTACCTGGGTAACCCCAAAAAACCCACCTGGGCATCCCAAAATTCACCTGGGCACCCCAAAAACCGCCTGGGCACCCCGAAAAACCCCAAAATCCCCAAAATTCCCCAAAAAATCCCCCCAAAAATAGCGAAATTTGGGGTTTTTCTACGTCAAAATAGGGTGTGTAGACCAGGTCTTTGAGAGTGCCCAAAGTATTTGAGAGTGCCCAAAATGTTCTTTAAATTCACCTGGGAGAGCCCAAAATTTACCTAGCACCCCAAAAAACATCTGAGCACTCCAAAAAAAACCCAAATCTCCGAAATTCCAAAAAAAATCCCCCAAAAACCCTCAAAATTTTTGTTTCTTCTACATCGGTGGTGGTGGGATAGACCTGATGTCCCAGTATTTGGGATTCCCCAAAATCTTCCTTAATTTCACCTGGGAGAGCCCAGAAATCACCTGGGCACCCCAAAAAACATCTGGGCACTCCAAAAACCCCCAAAATCTTCGAAATTCCCAAAAAATCCCCTAAAAACCCTCAAAAATTTTGGGTTTTTTTACATTGATGGTAGCGGGACAGACCTGATGTTCCAACATTTGGGAGCCCTGAATCTTCCCAATATTTTCCTTAAATCAACTGGGGACCCCAGAAATCACCTGGATACCCCAAAAATCACCTGGGCACCCCAAAAAAACCCCAAATCCCCAAAATTCCACAAAAAAACTCTCAGAAAAATTCCAAAAAAAATAGGCGGGGTAGACCTGATGTCCCAACACTTGGGAGCCCCAAATCTTCCCAAATCCCCCCAAAATTCACCTGGGAGACCCCAAAACCTCACCTGAGGTGCCCCAGAATGTACATGGACACCCCAAAATTTACTTGGGCACCCCAAAAAAATCCAAACCACCCCCCAAAATTCCCTAAAAAAATCCCAAAATTTTGGTTTATATCCTCCCTCAATATTGGCGGGGTAGACCTGGTGTCCCTTTTGCCCCCCCCATTGTCCTTAATCCTGTAATGTCCCCAATGTCCCCAAATCTCCAGTGTCCCCAATGTCCCCAATGTCCCCAAATCTCCAGTGTCCCCAAATCTTCAATGTCCCAAATGTCCCCCAATGTCCCCAAATCTCCAATGTCCCCAATGTCCCCAAATCTCCAATGTCCCCAAATCTCCAATGTCCCCATTGTCCCCCAATGTCCCCAAATCTCCAATGTCCCAAATGTCCCCCCAAAGTCCCCAAATCTCCAAAGTCCCCAAATCTCCAATGTCCCCAAATCTTCAATGTCCCAAATGTCACCCAATGTCCCCAAATCTCCAATGTCCCCCAAATCTCCAATGTCCCCAAATCTTCAATGTCCCAAATGTTCCCAATGTCCCCAAATCTCCAATGTCCCCAAATCTCCAATGTCCCCCATGTCCCCAAATCTCCAATGTCCCCAGTGTCCCCAAATCTCCAGTGTCCCCAAATCTGCAATATCCCAAATGTCCCCAAATCTCCAATGTCCCCCAATGTCCCCAAATCTCCAATGTCCCCTAATGTCCCCTAATGTCCCCAGTGTCCCCAGTGTCCCCTAATCCCCCTAATGTCCCCCAGTGTCCCCTAATCTCCCCAATGTCCCCTAACGTCCCAAATCCCCCCAATGTTCCCAGTCTCCCCCAAGCCTCTTAATGCCCTAAAATCTGCAATGTCCCCAATGTCCCTAAATGTCTGTCATTGTCCCCAATGTCCCCAATCCCCCAATGTCCCCAATGTCCCCACTGTCCCCAATGTCCCCAATCCCCCCACTGTCCCCAATGTCCCCAGTGTCCCCAGTCCCCCCAATGTCCCCAATGTCCTCAGTCCCCCCACTGTCCCCAATGTCCCTCAGTCCCCCAATGTCCCCTAATGTCCCCAGTCCCCCCACTGTCCCCAATGTCCCCAGTGTCCCCAGTCCCCCCACTGTCCCCAATGTCCCTCAGTCCCCCAATGTCCCCAATGTCCCCAGTCCCCCCCACTGTCCCCTAATGTCCCCAGTGTCCCCAGTCCCCTCACTGTCCCCGATGTCCCCAGTCCCCCCAAATGTCCCCAATGTCCCCAATGTTCCCAATATCCCCAAAGTCCCCACTGTCCCCTAATGTCCCCAGTCCCCTCACTGTCCCCTAATGTCCCCACTGTCCCCAATGTCCCCAGTGTCCCCAGTCCCCCAATGTCCCCGATGTCCCCAGTCCCCCCAAATGTCCCCAATGTCCCCAATGTCCCCCGATGTCCCCAGTCCCCCCAATGTCCCCAGTGTCCCCAGTCCCCCCAATGTCCCCAATGTCCCCAATTCCCCCAGTGTCCCCAGTCCCCTCACTGTCCCCTCGATGTCCCCAGTCCCCCCTAAAATGTCCCCAATGTCCCCAATATCCCCAATGTCCCCACTGCCCCCAATGTCCCCAGTCCCCCCAATGTCCCCAATCCCCTCACTGTCCCCCGATGTCCCCTAACCCCCCCAATGTCCCCAGTCCCCCCCAATGCCCCTCAATGTCCCCAGTCCCCCCAATATCCCCAATGTCCCCAGTGTCCCCAACCCCCCAATGTCCCCTCACTGTCCCCTCTGTCCCCTCACTGTCCCTCTGTCCCAGACTTCCAGCTGCCAGCCATGGCCATGGCCTCATGGTGCCGGGACAGCCCCCATGCCAGTGGTACTTCCTGTCTACAAGTCCCTGTGCCCCCACCTCGTGGGTGAGTGCTGGCCACACGCTGTCCCCAGAGTGTCCCCAGTGCCACTCGGGCCACCAGGGGTCATCAGAGTGTCCCCTAAAGCTGCCCCCTAGGTGTTCCCAAATGGTCCCAAGCATCACTAAGGATGCTCAGGGTGTCCCCGTGGGCTCCCAGAGTGTCCCCAGGGTGTCCCCAAGGATCTCCAGGATGTCCCTAAGTGTCCCCCTGGGTTCCCAGAGTGTCCCCAGTGTCCTCAAAGGTCAACAAGGGTCATCAGAGTGTCCCCAAGGTGGCCCCAAGATACCTAGAGTGTCCCCAAGGGTCACCGAGGGTCTCCAGATTGTCCCCAGTTATCACCAGCAGCCCCCAGGTGTCCCCACAATGTCCTCAGTGTCCCCACAGTGTCCCCAAATGTCTCCAAGGGTCCCCATGAGCTCCCAGAGTGTCCCCAAGGTGTCCCCAAGAGTGTCCCTGAGATGTCCCCAAGCTCCAGTGTCCCCAAATGTTCCTAAGGTCCCCTACATCCCCAAACCCCCCGATGTCCCCAAATGTCCCCGATGTTCCCGGTCCCCCAGTGTCCCCTCAGTGTCCCCAAATGTTCCCAATGTCCCCCCAGGTGACAGCGTGGGACGAGGCCCGTGAGGAGGGGACCTTCCCTGGCAAGATCTGAGTGTCCCCCACCCCCCCGGGTGACATTGGTGACACCGGGACAGGGGGGAGGTGACACCGCCTGCAGGGGGGAGGGGACAGACGGTGGCACTGCCAATAAAGGGTTAAAAACTGGGCCTGGCACTTGGTTTTGTGGGGGGTGGGTTGGGGACATTTGGGGACAGCAGAGTCCCTGTGCAAGTCTATGGGTAGACCTGGTGTCGTGGTCCCCCCCATTCAAGTCTATGGGTAGACCTGGTGTCGCGGTTCCCCCCCCCATTCAAGTCTATGGGTAGACCTGGTGTCGTGTGTCCCCCCATTCAAGATCTATGGTAGACCTGGTGTCGTGTGTCCCCCCATTCAAGTCTATGGGTAGACCTGGTGTCGTGCCCCCCCCATTCAAGTCTATGGGTAGACCTGGTGTCGTGTCCCCCCCCATTCAAGTCTATGGGTAGACCTGGTGTCGTGTCCTCCCCATTCAAGTCTATGGGTAGACCTGGTGTCGTGGTCTCCCCCATTCAAGTCTATGGGTAGACCTGGTGTCGTGTCCCACCCCCATTCAAGTCTATGGGTAGACCTGGTGTCCTGCCCCCCCATTCAAGTCTATGGGTAGACCTGGTGTCGTGCCCCCCCCATTCAAGTCTATGGGTAGACCTGGTGTCCTGCCCCCCATTCAAGTCTATGGGTAGACCTGGTGTCGTGCCCCCCCCATTCAAGTCTATGGGTAGACCTGGTGTCCTGCCCCCCCATTCAAGTCTATGGGTAGACCTGGTGTCGTGGTCCCACCCCCCATTCAAGTCTATGGGTAGACCTGGTGTCGTGGTCCCCCCCCATTCAAGTCTATGGGTAGACCTGGTGTCGTGTGTCCCCCATTCAAGTCTATGGGTAGACCTGGTGTCGTGTCCCCCCCCATTCAAGTCTATGGGTAGACCTGGTGTCGTGTGTCCCCCCTCATTCAAGTCTATGGGTAGACCTGGTGTCGTGTCCCCCCCATTCAAGTCTATGGGTAGACCTGGTGTCGTAGTGTCCCCCATTCAAGTCTATGGGTAGACCTGGTGTCGTGTCCCCCCCCATTCAAATCTGTGGGTAGACCTGGTGCCCGCCACACCTGAGGTCTTTTTCCCCAGCACCCACAGGTGCCCCCCCAAAATGATTGGGACCCCTCCCCCCCCACCACTCCAGGGTGACACCTCCAGACAACCCCATGCCCCAGGACGTTTGGGACCCTCCCAACCCCATCAGGAAGCGCCTGAATTTGCCCCGTAGAAGTCTATGGGTAGACATGGTGTCCCCATAATTGAATTCTATGGGTAGTGGTGTTGGAACTCTGTGGGTAGACCTGGTGTCACCGTTAAACTGGTGGGTAGACCTGGTGTCTGCCCAGTTAAAGTCCACGTTTTGTGTCCCTACAGAAACCGATGGGTAGACCTGGTGTCCCCGCAATTGAACTCTATGGGTAGACCTGGTGCCATTACTGTAATTTAAGCCAATGGGTAGACCTGGTGTCCCTGTAATTGTATTCCATGGGTAGACCTGGTGTCACTACTGTAATTTAAGCCAATGGGTAGACCTGGTGTCCCTGTAATTGAACTGTGAATTGGCAATTTCCCTCGATGGGTAGACCTGGTGTCCCTGTAATTGTATTCCATGGGTAGAGCTGGTGTCCCTGTAATTGTATTCCATGGGTAGACCTGGTGTCGCTACAATTGAACTGTGAATTGGCAATTTCCCTCGATGGGTAGACCTGGTGTCCCTGTAATTGTATTCCATGGGTAGACCTGGTGTCGCTACAATTGAACTGTGAATTGGCAATTTCCCTCGATGGGTAGACCTGGTGTCCCTGTAATTGTATTCCATGGGTAGACCTGGTGTCGCTACAATTGAACTGTGAATTGGCAATTTCCCTCGATGGGTAGACCTGGTGTCCCTGTAATTGTATTCCATGGGTAGACCTGGTGTCACTACAATTGAACTGTGAATTGGCAATTTCCCTCGATGGGTAGACCTGGTGTCCCTGTAATTGTATTCCATGGGTAGACCTGGTGTCACTGTAATTGTATTCCATGGGTAGACCTGGTGTCCCTGTAATTGTATTCCATGGGTAGACCTGGTGCCATTACTGTAATTTAAGCCGATGGGTAGACCTGGTGTCCCTGTAATTGTATTCCATGGGTAGACCTGGTGTCGCTACAATTGAACTCAATTGGCAATTTCCCTCGATGGGTAGACCTGGTGTCCCTGTAATTGTATTCCATGGGTAGAGCTGGTGTCGCTACAATTGAACTGTGAATTGGCAATTTCCCTCGATGGGTAGACCTGGTGTCCCTGTAATTGTATTCCATGGGTAGACCTGGTGTCGCTGTAATTGTATTCCATGGGTAGACCTGGTGTCTTTTAGCAGCCTGTGGGTAGACCTGGTGTCATCCCCATAGAAGCCAATGGGTAGACCTGTTGTCCCTCACACCTGGGCCCTCCCTCCCAGTTCCTCCCAGTCCC
Organism: Luscinia megarhynchos; assembly: GCA_034336665.1. Classification (NCBI taxonomy): domain Eukaryota; kingdom Metazoa; phylum Chordata; class Aves; order Passeriformes; family Muscicapidae; genus Luscinia; species Luscinia megarhynchos. The sequence continues at coordinate 950 of JAPFBE010001204.1, read as the reverse complement.
TCCCAGTAACACCGCGGGTGACACCAGTGACCGCCCAGTGGCTTTACAGCTTTATTGTCCCCAGCCCAGTTCATGGCCCAGGTGGTGGCCCCAAGATGGCCCCGGGGGCCAGCGGAGCTCCCAGTGCTCCCAGTGGCCCCCCCAGGGCTCCTCCCACTCCTCCCAGTGGCCCTCCCAGTGCTCCCAGTGGCCCCCCAAGTGGCCCACCCAGTACTCCCAGTGGCCCTCCCAGTGCTCCCAGTGGCCCTCCCAGTCCTCCCAGTGGTGCTCCCAGTCCCCCTAGTGGTGCTCCCAGTGCTCCCAGTGGTGCTCCCAGTGCTCCCAGTGGTGCTCCCAGTGCTCCCAGTGGTGCTCTGAGGGGCGCTCCCAGTGCTCCCAGTGGTTCCAGCAGGCGACCTGGGGGGGGACACGGGGTGGGGTCACTCTGGCCACCGTCATCGTCATCATCGTCATCTTCATCCCACCATCATCTTCATCCCACCACCATCTTCATCCCATCATCATCATCCTCACTCCTCCATCATTATCAACCCATCATAATCCCATCGTCATCTTCATCCCACCATCATCTTCATCCCACCATCATCTTCATCCCATCATCATCATCCTCACCCCTCCATCATTATCAACCCATCATCATCTTCATCCCATCATCACCTTCATCCCACCACCATCATCATCGTCATCTTCATCCCATCATCATCATCCTCACTCCCTCCATCATCCCACAACCACCCCCATCATCATCGTCATCGTCATCTTCATCCCATCATCATCATCATCCCATCATCATCCTCACCCCTCCATCATCATCAACCCATCATCATCTTCATCCCACCATCATCATCATCTTCATCCCACCATCATCATCTTCATCCCACCACCACCATCTTCATCATCTTCATCCCGCCACCATCATCATCTTAATCCCACCATCATCATCTTCATCC
>JAPFBE010001203.1:0-10813 GCA_034336665.1 Luscinia megarhynchos | reverse complement strand
AGAACTCATGGTACCCACCAGAGGTGTCTTCAGGATCTCAAAATTGTCTAAATCCATCTGCAGAGATCAGGAGACCTCAGTGGTCACTGGGATCTTCCTGGTGCCAGCAAGAGATGGGGGACTGAACTGAATTCTCTGAGGATGCCTCAATGCCAGCACCCCACTCACCTCCTGGAGATCATCTTGGGGTTCCTTCCAGGAGTGCCTGGAAAGGAGAACAAAGGCTTGGTCTGGACGGGCCTTGTGGGGCTGTGGGAGGACAGGGTGCAGGGAGCAGGGCAGAGGCAAAGGATTGAATGGGAATTCAGGGCCTCTAAGGAGATCTGTTTGAGGTGGGGGAGACCCGAGGACACTGAACTGAGGTAACCCAAAGAGCCCAAGGGACTGGCATGGGGTTGTGGAAGGGAGCCTGTGTGGGATGCAGGGCAGGAGAAAGGAATTCCAGTCTAGGGACATGGGGCTTGGTGGGAACAGAAGAAATAGGATGGGTGAGGACAAAACCAATGGGACTGGGAGAGGATTTGGGAGTAGGGGGTGCATAAGGGAACAGTATCAGAAGATACTGCTGCAGTGGCCCAGGAGAAAGGCAGGGCACTAAGGAGGAAAAAGGAAGAAAGGAATTTGGAATGATGGCTGGAGGGCATTTGGGGACTCTGAATGGGACAAAGAGGAGAACCTGGGGATTGGATGCCTGAAGAGACCAAAAGGATGGGATGGGAGGCTACAAGGGGCAGGATGTGGGGGCACTGTGGCAGCAGGGCCTGTGCCAGGGGCACAGCAGGATGGAGAAGAGCAGGGTCACACTGAGCACAGCCACCTTCATCTTCCTCTCGCTCTGGGCAGCGCTCCCTGAGGCTGCAGCAGGGCAGGAGCACCTTTATCCCTGCCAGGACTCCTCCCTGTGCCCTCCCTGACAGCCCCCAGGCCAAAGCCCAGCCTGGCACTGACCCCAGCCCTGGCCACAAGCCCAGCCCTGGACAGAGTCCATCCTACCTGTAACACACATCCAGCCCCCTTGTCCATCATCCCTGCATCTTCCTGCATGGGGCAGCTGCCCCTGCAAGGGCCCAGACACCTCTGGGGTCAAGGAGGGGTGGGCAGGGAGCAGTAGGCAGCTGGATCACCTGGGGAGAACAGCCCCATTCCAACACAATCCATCCTCCAACATCCTCCAGAGCCACATCCCCCCATTTTCTGGTTTCTCTCCTCTCCAATGGTTTTTCCTTCAAGGCATCCCAGAGCTGACCCCAGCCCTCACCCAGCCTGTCTGAGCAGAATCATCACTGTTCCCCCTCCTGCCCCATGGGGAAACAGGAGATGGACTGGCCTCTTCTAGGGACAACAAGATTCCAGAATCTCAGAAAACTGGGACATGATAGGACAATGGTGTCATGAACCTAGGAAATAGCCAGGTGATTTGGATCTGCAGGCACTGGAGACACTGGGCAGCACTGGGAAATGATGATCAGCTGAAGGCAAGGCTGAAGCTTGGGGAATTGCTCAGGTGTGGCACTTCCCACATGCACACCACCCCATTATTTCCCTTTCAGCCCTGGGGTGGAGTCCAGGTGGCCCCTTCTCCTCCCATGGCTCAGGCTGAGTGCTGAGCCCAGCAGTGCTGATCCCTGAGCCTGCACTCAGTGCCCAGAGCTGCAGGGACACGGCTCTGGGGACAGCCCTGGGCACCTGGGGTGGGCACCCCCGGCCTTCCCACCCAGAAGCCATCCTTGGAGCAGGGAGGTGTCCTGCCCTGACCCGCTGGTGCTTCTGCCAGGGATGCCCTGCTCCAGAAAACGCTGCTTTCCTCTGCAGCCATTTTGAAACCATCACGTTGGAATCCACAACCAGTAGCCTCCAATTTACATAGTAAAGGATCAATAGCAAGGTTAAATAGAAGAGGTGACATCGGGTCCCCCTGCTTTACCCCCGTCAAGATCTCAATGGGGGCAGTTGTCTCCTTTTGCATGCAAATACTCGTACTGATGTTGTTATAAAATTCCTTTATCAACTGAATGATTTGGGGATCAACTCTCCTTCGCATCAGACCCCTGATGATATGTTCATGGCTCACTGTATTAAATGCTTTCTCGATATCAATGAACACCACACCCAATGCACATTGCTCCCTTTTAGCGAAATTAACCAGCAGCTGTAGTAATTTCAGACTCTCAGAACACCCTGATGCTCTAATAAATCCCCTTTGATTGTGATGGATGGGGCATGCTCGGGACAATCTAGCAGTTAGTATTCTAGAAAACAGCCGAAGCACTGTAAAGGCGATAGTAATAGGCCTCCAGTTGTTAATATTGCCCAATTTCTCGGGACTGCTAGATTTCGGAATCAAGACTGTTCTACAGTCTCGCAAAGCATCAGGAATTGTACCAGTGATCAGCCAGAGGTTGAAGATCTCCATCAATAGAGCGGAGTCTTCCTTGAAAAGATGATCCATTGACATTCCATGTGGCCCAGGAGCAGATGACTTCGACATTTCCTTCAAGTTCTTTTCAACCTCCTTTGCTGTAATCATATCTACAAAAGCGGTGTTGTCAGCATTCTGATATGGTGGAAAAAAGTTCAAGCCCTTAAAGCCAACTGTTGTTTCCCATCTCTTCTTAAATGTGGAATAAACAGTGTCAGATGGAATTTGACACTTCAAAGCTCCAATATCATCAAGAATGATCTGAACCAACCGTTTCCTATGCAAATGGAACAATCTTTGATATCTCAGATATTTCCCTCCCTTCTGGGCTCTCTTTTTCATCCAAGATTTTGCTCGACCAGAAGATTTCTGGCCCTTTTTTGAATTCTTGCCTTTTGCAGATTTGTTCGTCTGGCTACAACTGATGGAGTCACCAGAGAAGGTCGTGTAGACCTCATTCACCACTGTTTGATAGTCGTCACCAGCCAGAATTTTCTCGAAGTCCTCCTTATAGGTAACTAATTCATTATTCGCCAGCATTCTTTCAATAGCTTCCTGATATCGGCGTTTCAGGAATCCCTTCCATTGCAAATAATCCTGTTGGATAGGATCAATCTGGGGAAGGCCTTCATCTTTATCACCCACATCGGTGTCAACCATGTTGGGCACATCAGCCCCAATCTGTGGGACAGACTTGTTGGAAACAGTCATCATAAGATGCCTTTTATCACTAATTTGTTTTGCGCTCTTAGTTGGAATGTGCTCTTTGATAAGTTGATTGATGTTTTTCTTACCGGCGTATTTAATCATTAGTTGACTCAGGAGAGCCTCCTCCTCTTCTGACCATACCTTCATGTGGGCCCCTCGGGAGGATGATACCTTAGGATGGGAGGCCTGGATCCGCTCCAGATTTCTCACAAGCGGATGCATAATTCTCTTATGTTGTCCCAGTCCAATCTTGGTTGCAAAACTACGTTGGCATACTTCGCAAATCCAATCCCCAGTGGGAACCACACAAATCTGCCCTTTACAACTTGAAATGTGGCAAGCAATACTATGGTACTTGAGATTTTGTTTTCCACATTTTGAACATCTGGACCAGATCTTTTTCTGCCCGTGCTTTTTCTTGAGGTGGTCCACTAACACTAGCATCCGAGTGAAACGGGTAGTACACCGAGGACAAGATGGATTTCTGTCCGGTAAGGAAACAACTGGCGTACCCATAGGTGTTTCCAAATGTACTCCCTCCACCTCACACTCAGAGTCCGAACCAGGAACCGATCACAAAGGTAGGGGTTCATATGGTTCAGGCAGTTCGGCCGTGCCTTCATATTGCTTTTTCTGATAAAGCTTGCAAAACTGGGAATTAACAAACTCCAGACGTATCGGTTGGAAATCGTCATCTGGCAATATTAAAGGCAATGGTGGAACATCGGCCTCTTTGACCCTTAGATCTGATGGGTCCGTCTGAGTGGCCGTTGATATAAATTGCAATCTGTGTAATTGAACCATAGTTGAAACTGTGAGCAAACTAGGACAAGTCCAATTGGGAGAAGAGTAAGTCAATAGTGGGTCTCCCTACCACACTGTTAACTGTGTCCAACTTTGGCTCGTGGACTAGGCTTCGGGCAGCAGACAGAAGCTGTGCCAAATGGGTTTTCTGCAAAATCGTGAGACTACTGCTGGGTGGCAAGTCCAGACAGTAGAGAGGGAGTATAAACCCCCTCACTCACACTGGGACGGAAAGTCAACTTAGCCACCCTTTACGGGTGTCCAGCGGGACCACGTGGAGGTGTGACTTCTGCAGCTGAGCCCAGTTAGCAACCAACTCACTCAAGCTCCCTTACGAGAGTCAGTTACTCCCGCCGTTTACCCGCGCTTCATTTAATTTCTTCACTTTGCTATTCAGAGCACTGGGCAGAAATCACATCACGTCAACACCCGGCTAGGGCCTTCGCGATGCTTTGTTTTAATTAAACAGTGGGATTCCCCTGGTGCGCACAAGTTCTAAGCCGGCTGCAGAGCGCCCTCACCAGCTCGCGGTGCCTCGTCCAGCTGCGGCCCGCGCCCAGCCCCGCTTCACGTCCCAGCCCGACCGACCCAGCCCTTAGAGCCAATCCTTATCCCGAAGTTACGGATCAGGCTTGCCAACTTCCCTTACCTACATTGTTCCAACATGGCAGAGGCTGTTCACCTTGGAGACCTGCTGTGGATATGGGTACGGCCCGGCGCGAGACTTACACCCTCTCTCCCGGATTTTCACAGGCCAGCGAGAGCTCACCGGATGCCGCTGGAACCGCGACGCTTTCCAAGGCATGGGCCCCTCTCTTGGGGCGAACCCATTCCAGGGTGCCAGGCCCTTCACAAAGAAAAGAGAACTCTCCCTGGGGCTCCCGCCGGCTTCTCCGGGATCGGTTGTGTCACCACACTGGGTGCCTTGCGGCGCCCGTCTCCACCACTCCAGATTCGGGGATCTGAACCCGACTCCCTTTCGATCAGCCGAGGGCAACGGAGGCCATCGCCCGCCCCTTCGGAACAGCGCTCGCCTATCGCTTAGGACCGACTGACCCATGTTCAACTGCTGTTCACATGGAACCCTGCTCCACTCGCATTCCACAGCGCGGCTCCAGGCCAGCAAGCTGGCCCCCTTGCTCATTGAAAGTTTGAGAATAGGTTGAGATCGTTTCGGCCCCAAGACCTCTAATCATTCGTTTTGCCGGGTAAAACTGCCCATTGCCGAGTGCCAGCTATCCTGAGGGAAACTTCGGAGGGAACCAGCTACTAGATGGTTCGATTAGTCTTTCACCCGTAGACCCGGGTCGGACGACCGATTTGCACGTCAGGACCGCTACGGACCTCCACCAGAGTTTCCTCTGGCTTCGCCCTGCCCAGGCATAGTTCACCATCTTGCAGGTATTAGCACGTGCGCTCACGCTCCACCTCCCCGGTCCCCCCACGGACTAGGGGGGCGGCGGGCAAGACGGGCCGGTGGTGCGCCAGGGGCGACGCGTGCCCAGGGATCCCACCTCGGCCGACGCGCACCGGCCCTCACCTTCATTGCGCCACGGGCTTTCCACGAGGGCCCCTGACTCGCGCATGTGCTAGACTCCTTGGTCCGTGTTTCAAGACGGGTCGGTTGGGTAGCCGACATCGCCACCGGCCCCGGGCGCTGAGGACAGTCCACCCTGGTTGACAGCTGCGCCGGGGGCCGACGGGCCAAGCCCCTGCACTCCCGCACGAAACGCTGCGCTGCGGGAGCGCCGCCCCCCCACCCCCAGAGCAGGGGGAGAGGGTGAAGCGCGGCAGTTAAGCGTGCAGGGCAGCCGTGGGAGCACTTCGCGTGCCTGTGGAAAGCGCTCCGACAAGCAAAGCGGCAGCGGTTCGAGTACGGCCTCGGTGGTGGAGGGTCTTGCTGATCGAAGGCCTCGGCACTCGCGATGCTGGCTCAGGTCTCGGTAGCGTCCGCCTCGGCGCTAGCGTCGGAGCATGACTGCCGGACTCTCACCTTCTGGCGGAGAGCCTGTCCCGAGCAGGGTTGCTCTGAGCGATAATCGCCGTGTGGCGTCACTGGGCGTTGGAAGGCAAAAGCGAAAGGCCTGAGCGTGAGGGCCGGTGGTCACGCCACCGACCACGAAGGTGCGTTTGGTCCTGCGAGGCCGGGCGGGCTGCCGTCCTTGGCAGTCGGCCCGTTGCGCGAAATCTCTCCATGCAGAGGTCGCGAGCCCAGGTGCCTGGGCTGTCTCTGAAGAACAACGGCATGCCAGGCAGCGTCTCCCATTGCGGGGAGGCAGTCGAGGCACGGGTCCCCCTGCCTTTTGGCCGACTTTCGGAGCATAACGTGGGGTTTGCTTTTTCCTCCTCCTCCGTTTGTTGTGTGTGCTCATACAGTCGGCGGGCGTGTGCCCCGATGCGTCCCTGCCAAAGAAAGGGCCCGCTTCCTGAGCGGTCCCCAGCCAACCCAGAGCCGGTCATGGCGCACTGCCGCGGAGGAAATGTGCCCGGAGGTGAGAGAGAGACCATGGAGTTGGAGGCTCCCATCCCGGAGACAAGAACCAAAATAGGGATCACGGCAGTGACGGCCCTGACCGGGGGACCGGCCGCGGCAGGGCAGTGCGCGCGCGGCGACCTTGAGCAGGGAGAGAGAGAAACGAGACAGTGCAGCTCGCCGACACCCCGCGGACGACAACGGAGGAGGAGGGGTCAGGATAACAAGGAGCGGGTTGCACCCCCGTCCCCGGCGCTCACAGCCAGCGCACGCGCAGCAGCACGGCACGGTACCCCGCAGTACCCACCCGCAGACAGCCGTTCTTCATCGATGCACCAGCCGAGTGATCCACCACTAAGAGTTGTCTGGCGTTCAGCACCGACCACGCACACGTGGAGGGCTGGGACCGCTCGCGCGAAGCGGCCCCTTTCTTTTGGCAGGGACGCACGGGCACACGCCCCGCTTCGACTGTATGAGCACACACAACAAACGGAGGAGGAGGGGAAAAAAGCAAACCCCACGTTATGCTCCGAAAGTCGGCCAAAAGGCAGGGGGACCCGTGCCCTCGACTGCCTCCCCCCGCAATGGGAGACGCTGCCTGGCATGCCGTTGTTCTTCAGAGACAGCCCAGGCACCTGGGCTCGGCGCGACCTCTGCATGGAGAGATTTCGCGCGGCAACGTGGCCGACTGCCAAGGGACGGCGGCCCGCCCGGCCTCGCTCGCAGGACCAAACGCACCTTCGTGGTCGGGTGGCGTGACCACCGGCCCCCGCTCACGCTCAGGCCTTTCGCTTTTGCCTTCCAACGCCCAGTGACGCCACACGGCGATTATCGCTCCAGAGGCGCAACCCCTGCTCGGGACAGGCTCTCCCGCCAGAAGGTGAGAGTCCGGCAGTCATGCTCCGACGCTAGCGCCGGAGGCGGGACGCTACCGAGACCTGAGCCAGCATCGCGAGTGCCGGAGGCCTTCCGATCAGCAAGACCCTCCACCACCGAGGCCGTACTCCCGGAACCGCTGCCGCCGCTTTGCTTGTCGGAAGCGCCTTTCCACAGGCACGCGGAAGTGCTCCCACGGCTGCCCTGCACGCTTAACCTTCGGCCCACACGCGGCCGGGAAGGGCGACGAAGGAAGCGACGGGCGAGGCCCGGACCGGGACGGCCACCGGCCACGGCGGGCACCTTCCGGCCGACCATCCCCCGGGGGGGACACTGACCAAGCGGTGACGCCGCCACCCGGCACGGGGTTGCCCTGCTCGCCGGGCCTTCAGCGATGGAGGGAGACCGCCGAGCACTCACCCGGGCGGGAGAGGGCCAGTCGAGACAGGGATGGCCGGTGGCCCGGCAGCCACCAGCGACTTCAAGGAGAAGGCCATCAAGGGAAGAGGCACAGTTGCGGCCTGACGCAGCGTTGCATGCAAGGCACCATGGCGGCAGCCTAGAGGTGAAAGCGTGGTGGGCCCTGGCAGCTGCAACCCCACAGCCGAGGTAGGGCTGAGGCACGGCCAGCAGCCGGGTGACGCCCGTGTTGAGGCGAGCGGGTCAGCCCCACAGCCGGATCCCGTTGCCGCGGTCTCTGCGCTGAGACCGGGCCGTGGGGGCAGGGCGCCCCTCTCCAGCTCAGCTGGGGTGCCCCCTGCTCGTCGGCCTGCGGCGGGACCCTGACGAACAGCAAGAGAGCGCAGCCGGTTTCAACGGACACCACCTCAGGGGATCAGCAGGAGTACCTTCCCATCCCTCGATGGTGCTGTGCCACCTCCCGGCACCGCCCACTGCCGCCACGGCCACTTCGGGGGCATGCCGATCTGCCCGAGTCTTGAATCCTCCGCCAGGCCCATCAGCCCCTTTCGACCCCCAACGGTCATGTGACTATGCCGAGGGAACCTGGGGGACCGCCGAGGCGCGGAGCACTAGGTACCTGACCCTGGGGCGAGGGAAACAACCTGCATGGCCCCGCTGGGGTGCCGGCCCCGCTGCCACCTTCGGAGATACGTCCACGGGCGGGGGCGAGCCCGAAGTTAGCTGCCACCACCGCGGCGATCTGTCTCGGGGCCTGGAGTTTCCCTCACTAGCCCGGTGCTGAGCCCGAGAGGACCGCCGTGGCTCGGGCCGTCCCACCAGCGCGGGGACATGGCCTGGCCACCGAAACCTCGCGCACGCCCCGCCGAGAGACCACGGTGACAACGGAGCGAGGGCTCGCAGCCGCCTCGCCGCACCACCTGGCGGCGGCTCTCACGCATGTGCGCGCGGATCGCCTTGACAGGCGCGACCCGGAATGCACTGGAGGCCCGGCCCACAGAGCTGCTCTGCAGAGCCAGGGGGCCATTCAGCCAAGAGTGGGACTTTGCCAGGCAGCAAAGCCCCCCCTCCCCCGCTGCGGGAAGGGGCGGAGGAGCCGCCACCTCTGGATCCCCAGAGACCATCCCATGCGCCCTCTTCCACGCTCTGAACCGCCTCCTTGCCAGCGGCTACCAAAAGAGCGACGGATGGAGAGCTGCGGCCGCCGCCCTGCTGGCAAAGAGACGTGGGCGGATGGCGGTTTTGCTTCCGGGAGGGGCCGTGCCAAGGGCCCCTCCTCCCGTGGGCGGATGGCTCTGGCGTGCCAAAGGAAGGCCGGACTCTAGGAAAACTCGGGCCGCACCCGCGCGGGATAGCCGCGTGGGAAGCGTGAGCTCTGGCAAATGGCGTTCAGCAGCGCCGACCGTGGTGGCGAGGCTCGGAGGCCGGCCGGCCGTCCCCTCGCCTCTGGCAGGGACGGACAGACAGCGGACCGACGCGGCGGGGAGAAGTCGGCCTTGACAGCGGCGAGCCCACCGCGCTTCCTTCGACGCCCGGTTGCAACTCGCGGTGTAGCGCGGGGTCGGCCCTGCCCGCGCGCACGGTGGGTGGGAGCCGCGGGCGGCGGCTTCGCTGCACGGAACGTCTTTCTTCCCACCGGAGCGGTGTAGGTCACGTGCCTTCCGTTCTCTCTCTCTCTCTGGGGCTGCTGCGCGTGCAGCGTCGGGAAGGGCGTGTGGCCCCCCTCCGCGAGAGAGGGCGGCCGAGCGTGCGAATGGAATGGGGCGCGGCGGCAGGCGCCGGCCCCCCCCACCGGTTATGATCCTGCATGTTCACCTACGGAAACCTTGTTACGACTTTTATTTCCTCTAGATAGTCAAGTTCGACCGTGTTCTCGACCCTCCGGCAGGGCCGTGTCTGACCGCACCGGGGCCGATCTGAGGACCTCACTAAACCATCCAATCGGTAGTAGCGACGGGCGGTGTGTACAAAAGGCAGGGACTTAATGCGAGCTTATGACCCGCACTTACTGGGAATTCCTCCTTCATGGGGAAGAATTGCAATCCCCGATCCCCATCACAAATGGAGTTCAACAGGTTACCCGCACCTGCCAGCGAAGGGTAGGCACAAGCTGAGCCACTCAGCGTAGCGCGCGTGCGGCCCCGGACATCTAAGGGCATCACAGACCTGTTATTGCTCAATCTCGGGTGGCTGAACGCCACTTTTTCCTCTAAGAAGTTGGACGTCGACTGCTCGGGGGTCGCGTAACTAGTTAGCATGCCAGAGTCTTGTTCGTTATCAGAATTAACCAGACAAATCGCTCCACCAACTAAGAACGGCCATGCACCACCACCCACGGAATCGAGAAAGAGCTCTCAATCTGTCAATCCTGTCCGTGTCCGGGCCGAGTGAAGTTTCCCGTGTTGAGTCAAATTAAGCCGCAGGCTCCACTCCTGGTGGTGCCCTTCCGTCAATTCCTTTAAGTTTCTGCTTTGCAACCATACTCCCCGCGGAACCCAAAGACATGGGTTTCCCAGGAGCTGCCTGGCGGGTCATGGGAATAACACCGCTGGATCGCCAGTCGGCATTGTTTATGGTCAGAACTACGACGGTATCTGATCGTCTTTGAACATCCGACTTTCATTCTTGATTAATGAAAACATTCTTGGCAAATGCTTTTGCTCGCCGCCGTCTTGCGCCGGTCCAAGAATTTCACCTCTAGCGGCACAATACGAATGCCTCCGGCCATCCCTCTTAATCATGGCCCCGTATCCGAAAACCAACAAAATAGAACCGGAGTCCTATTCCATTATTCCTAGCTGCAGTATGCCGGCCTGCTTTGAACACTCTAATTTTCTCAAAGTAAACACTTCGGGCCCCGCGGGACACTCAGCTAAGAGCATCGGGGCCGAGGCAGGAGATTAGACAGGCGGTGGCTGCCTGGCGACCGCCAGCTCAATCCCAAGATTCAACTACGAGCTTTTAACTGCAGCAACTTTAAGATACGCTATTGAGCTGGAATTACGGCAACTACTGGCACCAGACTTGCCTCCAATGGATCCTCGCCAAGGATTTAAAGTGCGCTCATTCCAATTACAGGGCCTCGAAAGAGTCCTGTATTGCTGTTTTCATCA
>JAPFBE010001202.1:0-10824 GCA_034336665.1 Luscinia megarhynchos | reverse complement strand
GGAATGTCTTTTCCTGGCTGGGAACTGGAATTCCAGAGCCTGGCAGTGTGAGCCATGCAGGACCATGCAAGGTGGGATCATGGGGGCTGGGATGACATGGACTGGGATCCTCCAGACTGGGACTGCACAGACTGGGACCAGATGGATCATGGCCATGCAGACTGGGATTGTACAAACTGGGATCATGTGGACCGGGATGGTTGCTCCAGAACGATGCCAACCGAGGCGTGTCCCGCCCCCACCCAGGGTCCCTTCCAGTCCCCAAGACGGGATCACAGCCAGAAGTCCCCTAGAGTTAATGAGTGCTCACAGTGTGATCCTGGTGCTGATCCCGGTCCTGATCCCGGTCCTGGTGCCAAACTCAGTCTCACTCTCAGTCTTGGAGCACTCCTGGTGTCAGCCTCGGTTTCGGGGCTCTGGTCGCAGTGTCGATCTTAGACTTGGAGCAGTCCCCGAGTGCTCCCTGTGCTCGTTCTGGTGTCGATCTTGGATCCCAGAGCGGTGCTGGTCTCAGTCCCAGTGGGTCTTAGAATTGCATCAGTCTCGGTGTTGGTTCTGGTGCCGCCTCAGTCTCAGTCCCGAGTTTCTCCCATGCTGGCGGCTCTACTGTCTCTCTTGGTCTCAGTCTTGGTCCCAGTGCCAGTTCTGGGGACCGTTTCAGTCTCAATCCGAGTCCCCAGTGCCCCATCTTGAAGAGGTGCCACTCTCGCTTCTGCTGTTGGTTCTGATCCCAGTCTTGATCTCCATCCTGGTTCTGATGCCAGTCTCGGTGCCGGTCCCAGGGAATTCTATCAATGATTGAGAGACAGGGACTACTAACTCTTGATCAGACTCCAAAATTTTTGAGCTACATTTTGCTTATAGAGCATTTTAGGAAGGCAGTCATTTTGACTACATTCATTGGATTAAACATCAGACAAACTTTACATTTCTCCTTATTTAGTTCAATCTTCTTTCCTGTTGCCAGTCTAGATCCAATCTTCTTGTAATCGTCAAAGCTCTGTTGTTCTTGCCAAGCTCCTGGTTATCAAACTGCAAATGCCATTTAAATCCACAGCACTCTCTGTCTCAGCTTCCACAGTGCTGGTCTCAGTCTGGGGTCGATAGTGGCGCCAGTCTCAAGTGCCAGTTCTATTTCGTCTTGGACTCAATGTCGGTCTTGGTCTGGGGTTTAAGAGCAGTCCCCAGATCCAGCTGACACGGTGCTGTGTTTGTCCCAGAGTGCTCCCCAGTGCCAATCTCAGTCTTGGTTCTGGTGGGAGCAGTTCCAATCTCAGTTCTGGTGCCGTGCCAGTCTTGGTTCTGGTCCCCAGAGCAGTCTGATCTCTGGTGCCTGTCCCAGTGTCGTGTTGGTCTCAGTCTTGGTCCCCAGTGCCAATTCAGAGACTGGTTACAGTCTTGGTCTCTGTCCCAGTCTCAGTTCCAGTTCTGGTGCTGGTCTCAGTTCTGGTGTTGGTTCTGTTCCCAGTCTTGGTCTCTGTAGTGAATGGGGCCAGGACACCAGCTCCTTTCAAGCCTTTATTGAAAATCAGCTCTGGGGTGGGGCCTGAGGGTCACGCACAGCACTGCTGCCCTGATGGACAATGCGGGAGGAGTTCAGCTTTGCTGTGCAGCAGAGCCAGGGCTTCCATCCTTGGGGAGTCCCTGGGGAGACTTTGGTGGCTCTTGGTCTGGGGTGTCATGGCGGCCGTGCTGTTCACATCATGGCGACCAGGGAAAAAAAGCTCTGGTGGGGTGATTTCATCTTCTTCACTCTTTCTCAACCTGGGAGTGTATTTTTAGTCTCAGATGTTTTACTTGCTCGTTGTTTTATAAAACAAAATAGAAGTATATGTAGGACATAATGAAATATCATATATTACAGTGTACCATATACATAATACATAAAATTACAGATATAAAATATATGAAATAGAAATAGAAAAATATATTTAAAATATAGTTAAAAATTAAGGGATTTTTGTTTCCATTTGGTTAGAGGCAGAGGTTTTTACTAAGTAATATTAAAAAATATAAAAAGGCATATATATGTAAAGATATATATACACATAAAATAGAAATAAATTTTAGTAATATGCATAATGAATGTGCATAATGTGCATAATGAATAATGAAATTGTAGTATATATGTCTGCCCTGGTTTTGAAGGACAGGTGTCTGCCAATAAAAGGCAGAAATTTTCCTTTGAAACAGAGACTTTAATTCCACTCCCCAGTATTATAAAATGTTTTGAATCCAAGACTCTGAGGCAGAGATAAGGGCGTAGGAATAACAGCTCTTTACTAATATATCTAACCGTACAAGCAGAAACAACAGCAGTTGTGAAATTACCAACAACACAGAACAGATAACTCGGTCCCCAGTCCTTTCTCAAGCTGCAGGCACACTCTCTCTGCGCTCAGTCCCTGGTGCTGCAGCCGGAACAAAACCCCAGCAGCTGCAGAGAAGCGGCGGGAGCGGGAGGGCGGCAGCGGCCACGCCGGGTCTCGGGGTGGGAGCGGCTGGAGAGGGCAGCTCCTCGCTCACCGTCTGTGTCCGGGGTGATCAGCTGTGTCCGCAGAGGCAGGAGGCTGCAGCGGGGCAGATGCAGGGCAGGTGATCGCAGAGGGTCTGGCTCTCCTGCCTCGGCCGCGGGGCTGCAGACGGGGCGTCCCTCCTCCGAGCTCGCCCCGGGAACACGAGTCCCCTCCGAAGCACGAGAGCCCTCCGGCAGCCGCTCCCACCGACCCCTTTTGTCCAGAGTCGTCAAAGGTCCTGGGGTGTAACCCCGGCCAGCTCCATTGGCATGATAATGGGAAAAATTCTTTAAAATTGACACAGTAATAGAAAACACTCAACCCCCAACATTATCCCCAAAGATATCCTAAAATAATCCTAAAATAATCCTAAACCATCCCCAGAACCATCCCATAAACCCCTGAGACACAGCGACCCCACAGTGACCCCCACAGTGACCCCACAGTGACTCCAGCAGGGCAGCAGCTCCTGGGGCCAGGGTGGCCATGGCTGCAGCTGGGGACAGGAAAAACCCCAAAACATCCTAAAAATATCCTAAAATAACCCCTAAATAATCCTAAAACCATCCCCATAAACCCTGGGGACACAGTGACCCCATAATGACCCCACAACAAGCCCATCATGACCCCAGAGTGACCCCCAGTGACAGCTCCTGGGGCCAAGGGGTGGCCATGGCTGCAGCTGGGGAGAGAAAACTCAAAACACCCCTAAATAAAACCTAAAACATCCTAAAATAACCCTAAAAACCATCCCCATAAACCCTGAGAGATTTTGGATCTGCACAGTGACCCCCAGAGTGACCCCACAGTGACCCCCAGTGAAGCTCCTGGGGACCAGCATGGGGCAGCTGGGAAAACCCCCAAAAGTGACCCCCAAAAATACCCCCAAAACCGCCCTAAAACCCCCAAAAATCACCCTAAGAACCCCAAAAGCCACCCTGAAATCCTCTGAGAGATTGGGGATCACCAGGACCCCATAGTCAGCCCTGGACCCCCAAAACCCCCAAAGTGACCCCAAAGTGACCCCAAAATACCACAAAACCCCCAAAAGTGACCTCAAACCCCCATGAACCCCCAGTGACCCCCTGAGCCCATATGCCCTCAAATCTCCCACAGACACCCCAAAATCCCCCAAAAATTCTCCCAAAATCCCCCAGGACACCCTCAAAATCTGCAAACTCTCCCAAAATCCCTCAAAATTTTTCCCCAATCCCCCCAAAATCTCCCCAAGACACCCTAAGACCCCACAACCCTCTTAAAACCCCCAAAATCCTCCCTAGACACCCCAAAACTCCCTCCAAATCGCCCCAAAATCCCACTTCAAATTCCCCCAAAATCCCCCAAAATTCCCCAGGACACCCCAAAACCCCCAAAATTCTCCCCAAACCTCCCTGATAATCCCCCACAAAATTTTCCTAAAACGCCCTCAAAATCCCTCTCACATCCCAAAATCCACCCTCAGACACCCCAAATCCCCTAAAACTCTCCAAAATCCCTTGGACATGCCAAAATCCACAAATTCTCCCTAAAACCCTGTCAAAAATCCCCAAAAATTTTCCAAAATCCCTCTCAAAGTCCCCCAAAATCCCCTCAAATCCTCTTTCAAAATCCCTCAAAATCTCCCTATCTCCCCAAAATCCTCTAGACACCCCAAAATCCTTGAGACACCCCAAAATCTCTCTTCAAACCCCCTCAAACCCTCCCCTAAAATTATCCGAATCCCCCTAAAATCCAGCCAAAATCCCCAGAATCTCCCTTGAAATCCCCCATATTCTCCTCTAAAATCCCCCAAGATCTTCCCTGAAACCCCAAAATCTCCTAGTCCCTCAGTCTCCTCAAAATCCTCTCAAACCCCCAACCCCCTGAGCACATCTGAAAACCCCAAAATCTCCCTAAATTGCCCCAAAACCCTCAAAATCCCTCCAACCCTCAAAATCCCCTTGAAAGCCCTTGGGAAATCCCCAAAATTCCCCAAAATGCTCCCAAAATCTTCCCTAAATCTCTCCCAAAATCACCCAAAATCCACCCAAGAATTCCCCCAAAAGTCCCCAAAATCTCCCCAAAAATCCTCCCCAAATCCTCCCCAGCCCTGAGAATCTCCCAAGGATCCCCAAAGAGCCCCCAAATTCTCCCCAAGCCTCCCCAAAATCCCCAAAATTTTCCTAAAAAGCCCTCAGATTCCCTCACACCCCAAAATCCACCCCAGACACCCCCAAATCCCCCAAAACTCTCCAAAATCCCCTTGGACATGCCAAAATCACAAATTCTCCCTACAGCCCGTCAAAATCCCCAAAAGTTCCCTAGCTCTCCCCCAAATCCCCGAAAATCCCTCAAAAGTCCCCCAAATCCTTCAAAATCTCCTAATCTCCATAAAATCCCCCGACACCCCAAGTCCCTTGGGACACCCCAAAGTTCTCCACAAAACCCCTCAAAATCTCCCCCAAAATTTTCCAAAATCCCCAAAATCCAGCCAAGATCCTCCAAAATTCCTGAAATCCCCAAATATCCTTCAAATCCCCAAGATCTCCTGAAAGCCCCAAAGATCTCCTAAAATTCCCCAAATCTCCCCAAAATCCCCCAAAGATCCCCCAAGCCCCTGGGCACATCTCCCCGTGGGGCCTGCAGCCCCTGGCCCAGCACGTGTCCAGCAGAGCCCCAGACCCAGTGGGGGCGGGGGGTCCCCAGCAGAAACCCGGCCATGGCCAGGGGCCACCAGCCACACCTGGGGGTGGGGGGATTTTGAGAGGGTTTTGAGGGGTTTTAGGGAGGATTTAGGGGCAGATTTGGGGGATTTCAAGGAATACTGAGGTGGATTTTTAGTGATTTTTGGGGAGATTTTAGCCCGAGGCATTTAGGTGATTTCAGAGAATTCCTGGGGGCATTTGGGGAGTTTTGAGGGTAATTTTGTGAGGGGATATTTAGGAGATTTCAAAGGGGGATTTTGGGACGATTTGGTGAGATTTCAGGGGGACTCTTAGGGAGATTTTAGGAATTTTAGGGGAGATTTTTGGAGGATTTTGGGTGATTTGGGGCAATTTTGGTGAGAGTTTAGAAGGGTGATTCAGGGGGTTTTCAGGGGGATTTTGAGGGGTATTGAGGATTTTGAGGGTTTGAAAAATTTTGGGGGATTTTGAGGGATTCTTAGGAGATTTCAGGGGGGATTTTGAGGGGAATTTTGGGGATCTTGGGGTTTTGGGGCAATTATAGGAGATCTTGAGATTTACAGGGGATTTTTAGGGGATTTTTGGGGGATTTGGGGGGATTTTGAAGAGTTTTTGCAGGGATTTTTGGGGAAGATTTGGAGGGTTTTGAGGAAATTTTGGGGAGATTTTTTGGGGGGTTTGAGAGGGGGTTCAGGGCTGTTTTGGCGAGATTTCCATGAATTTCAGTGGGATTTTTGGAGGGATTCGGGGGGGTTGGGAATTTCAGGAGAATTCTGGGGAGATTTTTGGGGGGAATTTTTGGGGAGATTTTTGGGAGGGGATCTAGGGAGACTTTTTGGGAGATTTGGGGGCGATTTGGGGGGATTTTGGGGAGATTTTGGAGAATTTTAGGGGGGATTTTAGAGGAGATTTTAGGAGGAATTTTAGGCGAGATTTTGGAGTTTTCAGGGGATTTTGAGGGATTTTGGGGAGATCTTTGGGGGTTTTTGGGGAATTTGGGGAGATTTGGGGGAGATTTGGGGAGGGATTTAGGGGGATTTCAGGGGGTTTTGGGGGATTTTAGGGTTTCTCCAGAGCCCCCCAGATCCCCCCAGACCCCCCAAAAACCCCTCCAGAACGCCCCAAACCGCCCCCAGCCTCCCCCGAAGCCCCCAGACTCACTGGGGCCCGTCCTGGATCAGGGGGGGCACGGGCCGGTGGAACAGGAGCCACTTCCAGGGACCCTCGAGACTTTTTGGGGAGGGGGCACCGTGGGAGACCCTCCCAAACTGAGGAGGATCCCCTCCCCCAAAAACCCCCAGAGCCCGGTCAGGGGTGGGGCTGGGACCCCCAGGAACCCCAAACCAACCCTGGGACCTCCCCAGGAACACAGCGGGAGGCGGGTGTTGCTGAGGGGAGCCGCTAGCTGATTGGTTGGCTCGGGGAGAGCGCGCCGCTATTGGCTGGGAGGGGCCAGCGTGGCGGACAGAGCGTGACGGGAGATCGGCTGTGTAGGAACCTGAGGTAGGGCCGGGGGAAATGGGGGGGGGGATTTGGGGGAATCTGAGGGAATTGAGGAGTCTGAGGTGCTTTTGGGGAGGCTTTGGGGAAATGGGGGATTTAGGGAGGTCTGAGGGGAATTGAGGGGTCTGAGGTGGGTCTGGAATGGATGTGGGGGGCTCTGTGGGGAATTGAGGGGGTCCGAGGTGGGGCCGGGGGAAATGAGGTGCTTTGGGGGGTCTCTGAGGGAACTGAGGGCTCTGGGGAAGCTTTGGGGGGATTGGGGTATCTGAGGTGGAGCCGGGGGACATGGGGGAAGTTGGGGGGTCTGAGGGGAAGTGAGATGTCTGAAGTGGGTCCCGAATGGATTTGGGGCGATTTGGGGGGATCTGAGGGGAACTGAGGGGTCTGAGGTGCATTTGGGAAGTTTTGGCAAAACTGCCCCGAAACACCCCAAATCCCAGAGCAACGCCCCAAAATCCCTGAGACACGCCTCAAAACTGCCCCTGAGTACCCCAAAACACCCCAAAATCCCAGAGCAACGCCATGAAGATCTCCTTCGCCAAAAAGTGACCCAAACCCACCTGAAACACCCCCAAACCCGAAAAAAATGGGCCTGGAATACCCCAAAATTCCAGAGAAACGCCTCAAAACCGCCCCTCAATACCCCAAAACTGCCCCAAAACACCCCAAATCCCTTCAGGCTTCCCCAAAATCAACTAGAAACACCCCAAAATCCCATGGAAACACCCTAAAATCCCTCCAAACCACCCCAAAATGCCTCAAAGCTGCCCCCAAATATTCCAAAATTGCTCAAAACCAGCCCCAAACACCAAAAATCCCAGAAAACTGCCCCAGAAATGGTCCTGACCCTGCCCCAAACCTCCCAGCTGCCCCCACTCCCCCAGGTAAGTTCAGCTCGGACCAAATCCTCCTTTTTTTATCCCAAATATTTTTTTTAAATTTCAAATCCTCCTTTTTCCAACCCCAAAATCCTTCTTTGTGCACCCCAAATGTCTTTTTCAGACCCCAAATTCTCCTTTTCCCACCCCAAATCTTTTGTGCATCCAAATTCCTTTTCCCACCCCAAAATCTCCTTTTCCCACCCCAAATTCATTTTCCTGTCCACCCCAAATCCCCTTTTCCCACCCCAAATTCTATTTTCCCCAACCAGAATCTCCTTTTTTCAATCCAAAATCCCCTTTTTCCCACCCAAAATCCTGACCTCAAATCCTCATTCCCTCACCCCCAAAACCCTTTTTTCCTCCCCCAAATCTCCATTTCCATCCCAAAATCTCATTTTTATATCCCAATTTCTTCCTATTTTACCCCAAAATCTCCTTTTCCCACCGCAAAGTCACTTTTAGGGTTCCACAGTGGTTTTTGGGTTTTTCCCACCTCCAGCATTGTACCCAAGGTCTCTGTGCAGACATTGCATCTGGCACAGCCCCCACCCCAAATCAATCCCAAATCAACACCAAATAAACCCCAGATGACCCCTGCTGTGCCCCCCAGGGTGGAGTGGATTTGGAGGGAAGTTTGGGGTCAGGTGGGTTTGACCCCAAACTCTGGGTATGGGGGAGGTTTGATCCTAAAGTTTGGGGGGGTTTGACACCCCAGGGTTTGAGAACAGGTGGTTTGACCCCAGAATTTTGGGATCAGGGGGGGTTGGACACCACAAATATTTCAAACACCAGAGTTTGGGAATTGGGGCAGTTTGACACCCTGAGGTTTGAAGTCTGAGGGTGTCTGATCCTAAAATTTGGGGTCAAGGGTATTTTACACTTCAGGATTTGGGGTTTGGGGATGTTGGTCATAAAGTTTGGGATCTGGGGGGGTTGGACACGAAATTGTGGGGATTTGGGGGGTTTAACCCCAGAGATTGAGAACTGAGAGTGGGTGGGCGATCCTAAAATTTGAGATTTGTGGGGATTGACACCCCAGTGTTTGGGTTTGGGGAGTTTTTACCCCAGATATTGGGGATCAGGGGGCTTTAACCCCAAATTCTGGGATCAGAGGGGTTCGACACTCCAAATATTTCAAACCCCAATATTTGGGGATTGGGGGCATTTTGACCCCAAATTTGGGGTTTGGAGGTGTTTGACCCCAGGTTTTGGGGGGTTTTGACCCCCCCAGGTTTGGGGTAGAGGTTGAGATCAAAATGATTCCCTAAAATTAGAGGCAGGATCAGGACTGGGAACAGGATCAGGATTGGGAATGAACTAGGGATTGGGAATGAGAACGAGATTAGGATTGGGAAGGGATCGAGATGGCAAATGAGATCAGGATCAGAAACAGGGATGAGATTGCGAATGGGAGCGGGTTTGGGATTGGGAACAGGTTAGGGATTGGGAATAGGAACAAGACTAGGAATGAGGGATCAGAAACAGGAATGAGATCATGATTGAGAATGGGATAAGGATTGGGATTGGGGATTGAGAACAGGATTGGGAAAGGTAATGGGAACGGGATTGGAACTGGGAAAGGCAATGGGATCAGGATTAGGAATGGGAATGAAAGAGGGATTGGAATTGGGAAGGGGATTGGAATTGGGAAAGGGATCGAGATTGGGAATGAGATCGGAATCAGAAATGGGAACAGGAAGAGGATTGAGAATGGGAATGAGGTAGGGATTGGGCATGAGATAGGGAATGAGAACAGGAATGGGATTAGGCTGGAATGTGAATAGGAATGAGATCGGGATCAGGACCAGGAACAGGACTGGGAAAGGCATCAGAAAGGGGAATGGGAAGAAGATTGAGAATAAAAATTGGAATGAGATAGGGATTTGGAATAGGAATGGGAACAGGATCGGGATGCTAAAGCTGTGACATAAATGGGTGCCTTGGCCAAGAAACCTCAAACTGGAGAAGCAAAATTAGGATGGGCAGGAACAACTTTTCCTGGCTGGGAACTGGAATTCCAGAGCCTGGCAGTGGGAGCCATGCAGGACCATGCAGACTGGGATCATGGGGACTGGGATCACATGGACTGGGACTGCACAGACTGGGACCAGATGGATCAGGGCCATGCAGAGTGGGATTGTACAAACTGGGATCATATGGACTGGGATTGTACAAACTGGGACCATATGGAACGGGATGGCTGCCTCAGAACGATGTGAACTGAGACGGTCCCGCCCCTCCCAGGGTCCTTCCCAGTCCTGCCCAGTCCCGTGTGGGGGCGCAGCCAAAACTCCCCGCAGTGAACAAGGAGGTCCCAGAGCACTCCTGGTGTCGGTCTCTGTCCTGGTCCTGGTCTCAGGCTCAGTTTGGAGCAGTCCTGGAGCGCTCCTGGTGCTGATTCTGGTCCCGGTCTGAATCTCGATCCCGGAGCGGTGCTGGTCTCAGGCTCAGTCACGGTCCTATAGCGGTGCCAGTCTTGGTGCCGGTTTCGTTTTCAGTTTTGGTCTCAGTCTCGGAGCGGTTCCGGTCCCAGTGCTGGTACTGGTGCCAGTGTTGATCCCAGAGTGCTCCCGGTGCCAATCTCACTCTCAGACCCAGTCATGAAGCGGTGCCAGTCTCAGTTCTGGTGCCGGTGCCGCTCTCAGTCTCAGTCCTGGAGCTCTCCTGGTGCCCGTCCCAGTGTCGGTGCTGGTCTCAGTCTTGGTCCCAGCAGAAATTCAGGGCCCAGTCTTGGTGTTGGTCCCAGTCTTAGTTCCAGTTCATGAGTGGTGCTGTTCTCAGTTCTGGTGTCGGTTCTGTTCCCAGTCTTGATCTTGATCTCCGTTCTGATGTTGGTCTCAGTATTGATGCTGGTGCTGGTTCTGGTGCTGGTCTCGGTCTTGTTTCCAAAGATTTTAGGCCCATTTGGCTGATTTTACGCCAAAGTGGGAATTTAGATTTTAGGGCCCTTTTGGACAATGTTAGGCCAATTTGGATGATTTTAGATCACTCTTGTGTGGATTTGATGTCCGTTTGGCTGATTTTTAGGCCAAACCTGGTGGATTTAAGCTGCATTTGAGGGGCTTTTGGGTGATTTTGGGCCAAACCAGGCCCCTTTAGGACCGTGGCCCTTTGGCCCGCTATTTTCCCCTACAATTCTTGCCATTCCCTTGACCCGCCCTTTGCCCTCACAGTTCCTGCCCTTTCCTTGATCCATCCCTCTCAGTTTGGGGTTTGGGCGGGGCAGGAGGAGGAGGTGGGAGGGAGGAAGAGCGGAGCAGC
>JAPFBE010001201.1:0-10862 GCA_034336665.1 Luscinia megarhynchos | reverse complement strand
TGGCCTCATCTCATGCGATGGCCATGTGTGAGCTGAGCTGTAACTGGGAAAATTCCAGTCCTGAGTAGGAGACAGAAGGCCTGGTTCAGTGGTGGAAAGGTGAGAAGGACAAGATGCACTGGTTTGATGCAGGGGATGTCCTGAAAATGCACTGCCTACCTGCCCCTCCTGCTGAGTACCACACTCCGTCTCCTTCTCCTGCTCAGTGGATTTTTGGGAATCCAGGGCTTGTTATGTATTATTTGACTCTGCAACTAATAGAATAAATTTGTTTTGCAACCCCTCTTGTGTTTTAGGTTTTTTGGTGCATGGGTCTCCTCCTGAACCTGTAACAACAACCATCAGAGACGCTCAGGACATCCATACTCTCATGACAGCAAATTCTGAGAAGTGATTTAAATTTGTCAAATAATTTGGAGGATTGTGTAGCCTGTTAGTTTCAGCAAAGCAGTGAATATAACTTAATTTCATGGATACAGACTAGTAGGTGATATTGCTGGGTTTGCATGTGTTAGGGAAGTGATTCCCCACACACCCAGCGCTGAAATAAAGTAATGCCTCCTTTATAACCCTGGGCTTGCAGTGGGGAACAGGCCCTGCTTGGTAACTTTTATTTTGGCCATTTCTATTGAACAGTTATTGAAATCTTTCCCAGCTGTTTCCCTCTGGTTTACCCCTCCAGCAGCCCCAGCTCTGTGCTGCAGGTGGCCTGGGTGTGTGCAGAGCAATGCAGCCCCCACAAACCCCTCGGTTTTCCCACAAGTGGTCATAACCTGTCCTCAGGTGTGCCCAGCCGTGGCAGCAGAAAGAGCCCGCAGCGCAGTGGGCACCGTGCCCTGCCCAGCCGGGGCTCTGTGCACGGAGCAGCAGCAGCGCCGGCACCTTTCAACCCGCTCCTGCCTTGGCTTCACCTGGCACACAGAAACCTCTGGGAATCAGCACCGCCAGTCACATTCCCAGCTTGGAGCAGCTCCTGCTGGTGGGCAGATCCTGCCAGTTTTATTTCCAAAGAGGATGAGTTGGCTTGGCAGAGCCTGTTTTTTGTAGCGGGGTGTGGGCCATAGGGGTAGCTTCTGTGCAAAGCTGTTAGAAGCTTCCACCACGACCAACAGAGCCAATCTCAGATGTTGCTGATGATGGGCCTGCTGCTGGCCCAATTAGAGAGGTTGGTAATGCCTCAGTGGTGGCACATTTAAGAAGAAAACCAAAGGGTGGCCATGGGCTGCTGCCAGGGGCCGTCCCTGGCGTGATAGCGGCAATGCACAGCAGCCGCTACCGTCTTGGCGCAGCCCGCGGCGAGCCTCACCTGCCCGGCTGCCCCTGCCCAGCTGAGCTGACGGAGGAAGGCAAGGGGGCTGGTGGCATCTTGTCCTTCCTGCAGGCCCCATGAAGAGAGGTGTTAAATAGTGCCAGCGCTGCAGCGGCCACCACTGCCTGTGCAGTGGCAGCAGAGCCGCCTGGCCGGCAGCAGAAGTATGACAAGGGATTCCTCAACACAGAGCTAAAGGAGATCAACTTCTGGGTGCTGTGGGATCTTGCAAAATCTTAGAATTAGTGGAACTTGTTGACAATGATACCTACAAGCAGCAGTTTCCTTCTAGTCATAGAAGAGGAGGAAGTCACCAACATGAACAAAAGTTGGTTATCCTGAAACATTCTCCAGCTGCTTATTGAATAAGTTGTCCACCTGGTTGGGTGAACGATAACAGACTCTCAGTAGGATGTCAACCCTCTTGGCTATTCCCTTAATTCTTACCCATAGGCATTCAACTTCATCATCATTTGTTTCAATTTCCATGGCATCAAAATTTTCCCTAATACAAAGGACCACCCCTTCACCTCTTCCCCATATCCTGTCTCCTCTGAAGAGCTTGTGGCCATCCAGTGCAGCACTCCAGCTCTGAGAGTCGTCCCACCACATTTCCGTGACAGCGACTGCATCACAGCTTTGCTGTGGCACCACGGCCTCCAGCTCTTCTTGTTTGTTACCCATGCTGTGTGCCTTGGTATGCATGCACCTCAGCTGGGCTACTGATTTCATCCCTACCTCAGGCTTACCACCCTTGTGTCTGCTTCCAGACACCCCAGCTGTATTCTCTTCCCCCTTCAAACCTAGCTTACAGCCCTCTCAAGGAGTTTTGCCAGTTCATGAGCTAAAAATCCTTTTGCTCTTAACAGAGAAATGAAGTCCATGCAGTTCCATCAGGCCAGGGGCCTCCTAGGTGCATCTCCCTTCATGCTGCACAGATTCTTTGCAGGCAAATGTAACGATACTTAATTGTAAACATAATGGAGCAGTAAGATTAGTGCAAACAGAAATATTCTCAGACTTTTTTCAGAAGAGAAAGGAGACAGGAAATGCTAACAAAGGGATTACTGAAATATTTTTCTATTGGTGCTCATTTTCTTGGAGATTTTTTCTTTCCAGTTTGGGTTTAGTTGCTTAGTTTGTTGGATTTGTTGATTTTGGAGAGTGGCAGTGGTGGGTAGTTGGATGCTTGGTTTTTAATTTTTTAAATTTTTTACATTTTTCTCTTTATGTTTTTTTCTACTAAAGGCATATACTTTTCTTTCTCTTATAAATCATTATCATTTTTATAATAGCCTTTCCTTGCAAACACAACCATTTCAGTCCTCTGCATTTCCTTGCTTACAACATGGTCCTTGCCTGAAGTAAGTTTCCTCTTTCATGCAGAACCACGGTGAAGAATTTCCAGGGGTTTACAGAAGATGCTGGGGTAATTCTACCATTCTCCAGTTCCTATAAGTTGTGGCACGAAGTTCAATGTCCTCCCTGCAGCCCTGGCACAAACAACTCCCAGTATGTTTAGAGGCCTGGAGACCAACTGAGTCATCAGAATGATTTTACCCATCTTTGCAAGGGATCATTTGTTCAGGCAAGTGTTTTCATCATTTTTCTGCTCTGATAGAGGGCAGCAGTGCTGATGTCGTTCCAATGGCAGCTGAGGAGAGGCAGAAGTTGTCCTTCTTGCTGCAGAGGAAGATTGCAGCTGCAGTGTTTCCCTGGGCTGTACTCCAGGTAATCTCAGTCCCTGTGTCATCTGCAAGGCTCAGTCCTGGCAGCTCCAGGCAGATTTGCTCTGAGGAATTCTCCAGTGGTCCCAGGCCTTGCAGGTGGGCTTTGAGCCCCCAGTCCCAGCCCTTTGGAATCAGTAGAGCTGGTCCTTAGGGACTTGATTCAGGCACTGCTGGAGACTGGCTTTTGGTGCACCAAGCTCCTGATGGACATGGATGATTTTGGTGGGAGGAGTTCAGATATCACCCACACCAAGGTAGGCTCACCCATAGATGTGCAGGAACAGGTGGAACATTTTGAAGAACAAAGTGGAGCCTCTTATTGCCCAGACATGCTCAGAGCATAACTACAAGACTAAGGAAAGGGATGAAAAAGCATCTGGTCAAATGCAAAATAAAATCAGCTGTTTGGGACCCTGAGCAAGGAAGGCAAGAAAGCAGAAGATTGTGTATTAGAAACATTCATGTTTCTTAGAGCTATACTTTTATCCTACAGGATATACAAGTCAGAGAGAGATTAATTATTATCTAACAAAACACTTGTACCATTTGCTTACGTCTTAAAAAAAATTGCATCTTGAATTTCAGCAGTGGTCAGTGATGTTTAAGCTGCCTTCTTGCAGCAGAAAATGTAGCTGATGAGATCAAACCCAAAGGCATCTTCTCCCAAAGTAGCACCTGCGACAGTGATGACAGCAGGCTAGCAAGCAGGGCATGTTTTCTAGCAAAGAAACTGGCTCCTTTCCCCTCATGCACAAGGGAGATTGAAGTCAGGGTTAAATGTCTTTAAAATCATTGGCTGCAAGAGAGGCGTAATCCCCAAATGGTTTTGCTTTCAGCAGTAAGGTTTAAGGCTAAAACCTCCCCATCATTTTCTGCTTGGTATAACAACCCCAAAATCTCCAGGCTCTCCGTTCTGATTCTCCTCCTGTCTCTAATCCTACACTGTGCTGGTGAATGGAGAGTAAACTGCGGAATACTTCAAAACTCGGCTTCCTAGGATCAATACTAACTTGTTCAATTTATAACTACCATGCTTTCATGAGGATTTCTCTTCCCACCAGCTAACTGGCTCAGAACAAAACAAATAATTTTTATTCCTTCAGAATTCAGAGTGACCTTTGGAAGAAGATGATTTTTTCTGGCATCTTTTCTTTCTGAAGGATATACTCAGTGTGATAGGGCCTGTGATTACTGGGCTCTGGAGTAATGGTGAGCTGCCACAAACAGATCTGCTGACTTCCAAATCCTCCGTAGTTGGGTCCTGTTGTGGGAACAAAATCTCCTAATTTTGTATGCAGCAGTGGCTGTGCTATTGCTCTTTATTTTATTCTTCCTTATTTGCACCTGTACTTGATAATGGCATTCTCCACTTCTTTCCCTGTATAGAAAACTTCCATAAGCTTCTAATTCTTCTTACTTATGAACCTGTGGCGATCTCCAGAATATTAGCAGGCAATTTAAAAAAGATTTAGAGAATGCCATGAATAGGAGCAGGCAAAAAGGAGCGTGGTATGGCTGAGTCCCTTATACTGCCAGCTGTGTGCTTATGTGTGCTAATTTATTATTTCATTTGTTTTAAAATTACAACCTTATGCATTAAAATTTCTCAGAAATAATAATGAAAAATGAAAAAACACACAATATACCCTCCATCCCCCTTATTTCCTTTGGCACAATATATTTTAAATAACTACATGACACAGAATTAGTAAAACCACAGCTGAAAGCCATTTACAGAGAGCAAGTTACACATGAGAAATGAAGTTTTGAGACTTATCTCAGACAGTGTGAAATGTTATGGAACTTTTATCTCTTGCAATTTAAACCTTCAGTCTTAAGGATATATCCCAGGTATCCGGATGGATGTGGGCTGTAAGACAAAACCTGAAAGAAGCTCAGGATACCGTGGCTGGTGCCAGCAGAGTTAAATCATCTGCATGCTAGGTGTGCAGACAGAGAAATTAACAGGAACTTTAAAAACAGAGCTACAGAAAGTGCAGCCGTGCTCAGGGAAGAAGCAAGTGCTTTTCCAGGATCCTGTAGGGTGGCGTTTATTCAGCTGCTGTTTGACATACACGCTCACATCGGGACTCGAAATCTCTCCGTTCAAGAGGTTTCACGAGAACCTTTCCTAATCCCGACTCCCTCCTCATGGAGGGAAATGCGCTCCTTTGGTCCAGACAGCGCCCTGCTTTGAATTCTGTGCACAGACATTCGAAACTTTCTGGCTGTTTGCTCCTTTCTCTGGCCGAAGAGTGCGCTGTCCCGAGGAGTCGCACATCTCGGTGTGGCTTTGGCGTCAGTCGGTGCTTTCAGTGTCCTGCACTTTTATTTTCCCGTCGGGAGCCCTTAAGCCTTAGCACAGTCTGGGCGGGCGGGAGAGCAGCGGGAGCCCGGCAGAGCCGCACTCGGTTCGGGGCATTGTGGCATCACCGCCCCGTCCGTGGCAGCCGCGGAATTCCCGGCTGCGGCTCCGCGTTTGTCGCAGCTGTCCCAGCCCTGCAGCTCCTGCGGTGCCGGAGCCGCTGCCCTCCGACCATCCAGCTCGTCGGGCTGGAGGAGGAGCAGCATCGCCACCGCTCCAGGCACCGGCGGCAGCCTGTGCGGTGAGTTCTGTGCTTCCACTGCCCGTTTGTCACTTGCTCCAGGATTTGCCTGCTTCCAGTTAGTGCCGTTCGACTTTTTAAGATCACGTTTAGGTTTAGTCTTGAGTGGTGTCTGTCACCTTCAAATGTCATGGCACCTCCAAATGTCTTGTTCCAGCCCTGCCATGGGCAGGGACACCTTCCACTCTCCAGGTTGCTGCTCCCAGCCCCTGTCCAGCCTGACCTTGGACACTTCCAGGGATGGGACAGCCACAGCTGCTCTGAACAATCTACACCAGGGCCCCACCACACTCAATGAGGAAAGTTTCTTCCTCATATCTATTCTAAATCAGTGGTCTGTTCTGAAATATTCAGCATGTATTCAGAAGTTTGCAAGAAGAAACTGACACAAATTTTCATGACACATCAAACATTATTCCCCTGGCAAAAACTTTCTTTGCTGTTTTGGTTAATTATGGAGCTCCCATAAGCTGTTCCATGGCACTGAAATTTTTTTTTCCTCCTAGGTGAAATAGCATGCTTTTTGAATTTATCCCCTAGTGAGCTAGTGAGGTATTGATACCTATTTTAACAGAGTTTGCAATCTGCTTAGAAGAATGTAGCTCAATCTACACAAACAACACTTTTTTATTGGTGTTCTGAAAACTCCTGCTGTATATATATTTGCTTCTCTACAATATTCAGGCTTGGAGGACTAGCAATACAATTCTGTTTTCTAAAGCCAAAGTCAAATTGCAGTTGTGGTGATTGCTCAAGTGACATGGTAGCAACGCTGTTGGATAACTGTTCATGAGTGGTTAGAAAAATTAATATTTTAGTAGGTTGACAGGTAAAGCCTATCTCTGCTAGAGGCCTTAAAGGTTTTATGATGTAGAAGAGACTAATTTTGGAAGCTCATCACAGAAAAGTATATATGGTTAACTAGGTTCTTAATTCTCCAGTTTATAGACATAAAAAACCTGCATTTTGACCACCATGAGTTCACCCTCTTCAACCAACATCTCTTCCAGGGAAGCTAATCAGTGAGGTCAGAACTGGATTTTTAACTCTAGCAGTTTTTTTCCTGCTTTGTGCCTTCTTTGTTTTCTAGATGTCTGAAATGATGCAATTCAGGCTGAGGAGGAACCAGATATGGTGTGAAACATGCACGCTGTCATAGAGTCATTAGGAGACAGAGAGAGTTTCTGCCAGCACGTAGGAATACTGCCCAGGAGGCACAGGAGGGTTTTCCACATTAATTGAGCTGGTTGAGCTCGGCTTTAAGTCTTACCATGACCCCTGTGTTTTATAACTTAATAAGAGTTTGATCTTTAGCACAAACTATTTGTCTCTCTTTAGTCTGTACAAAACTGCCAGTTACATAGGAACAGCCAAATTCCACAAATAAGGACTTTGGTTAGAAAGTCAGACTGCAGTCTGCTCCTTCAGCTGCAGAAGTTTAGCAAAATGACACTGCTAGGTAGTAAGTGAAAGAACATATCTCTCTGCTGCAAAATTACTCTGCATTTTCTGCCAGCTGTGGAATTGAAGCCAGTGAAAAGCTGGAGTTGTGCAATGGTCAATGTTGAGTGTAACCATCGGACTTGTGAAATGAACACTGAGAATTTATGTTTTGAACCACAGAATACCTTCTGCAGTGTAGAAATCAAGAGCTATTTCACCTGCTCATATGTTTTCTTGAAGATTCTTGAAGTCCTGCTAAAAACAATGTCTTAGACAAAAAATTTGTAGTTGGTTAAAAACATGTTTTAGTTCAAAACCAAGGGTTGATGAACTAGTAATATATGAAAATGGAAGTAGAAGACATTCTCTGAATTTTGTGAGACTTTAAATTGTGCATGCTTTGAAACTTTCCACACTTTTGTGTGATTTTTTCTTTGAATCTTCAGAGAGCTTTATGGTTGTAGCACTTCTAGTTGTTCCATGAAGACTGTGAGGGAAAAATCTCCAGGTGGTACTAGAAGCTTTCATAAAGTACTGCATTTGTGGACCATGCTGTGATAATTAAAGAAAGTATCACAGAAACAAAAATTCTTAAGTCTACTTTCTATTTTATTTTAAAATGTTTAAGAAGACAACCAAAATGAAGTGGTTGATATAGCAATAGTTCAGCAGTTCTGTCTCTGGCTGGCTGGGGGTTTTCTTCATTTGTTTGTTTGTTTGTTTGTTTGTTTCTGTTGGTTTGGGTTTTTTTGGTTCTATACTAAGAAAAAAAATAGAGTTATATTAGATGTGTATTTTTAAGTTTCCATCAATTGCATTGTGAGTTTGGAAGCTATTCATAAAATCGCTATTTCAGAAAGGTTTCTAATCCTTTTTTGCAAGTCCTTAATATTATATTCTCTGTTTTAATGCTCTAATGAATATTTTTCATTTCCATAGCATCCTTAATTTGCTAATATTTGTGGTGTCATATAATTTTTATATTTAAAATATTTATAGTCAGCAGCTAAAATCTGAAATTCTGTCCTCTAGTGGTAGGAATGTCTTTAAAGGCAAGATTTAATCTAAGTTACCAATTCCCTTCTTGATGGCATTTGTGTCTTTTTTGCCAGTAAAAAAAAAAATATGTGAGAAAACAAATGTCATTAGGAAAATCTTTGGTCATTAAAAATGTTAATTGTGCCTATACACAAATCTGCAAGGGGTAAAGTGATAACTTTTTATTTAGAAAGATCTATTAATTAAATGCCGGTATAGCATCATTTCTATAAAATTCATGTGGACATCATTTCTATAAAACTTCATGTGGACAAAGGTAGGGTATTTCAGTATTTGCATTTCTGTATTATATGACACCAATTTAGTGCTTATTTTAATCTGATTTCTTTTATCGGTGTATTTCACATTTATTGCCCAAAAACTTTTGCGGTTTTGTGTGGAGAAATTACTGCAGTCTTATGTAGTAAAAATAACATGAAAAACAGCATATATCAAATAATGTGAACACTGATTTTCAAGTACTGAAATAACTTAAAAGTCGTCCAGTTTGAAGTTATAATAATTTCACTTAAAGTTATTTAACTAGTTAATAAATATGTTTTCAATATGTATACATTTATGTATGTGTACATATTTATGCAAGTATGGATATATAAATTCCTATATTCTATGTTTAAATTTTTCACTTCTTATACAGAAACTTGGTTTTGACTCTTTTATTTTTGGCTTGGGGTATTGAGGGCTGATTTTGCTAATTGACAAAGCAGATTTTGTTATAGCTGAAAAAGTAGTAGAAATTAAGATAAAACAGAGTAATTGGAGGACCAAACCTTTAATTCTGTATTGTGTTTGTGACCAGTTGCATGTCTGTAGTTTGAATGTATGTATCTCTGAAGACAAAATGTGCAAAAGAGAGGTTTTTTCACATCTGGTGTGTTTGTTTCAGGACAGAGATTGTTTTGAGATGGCAATTCATGTTAAAAAAAGAGACTTACCATGGAGACAAAAAGCTTCCCAGTTAGTTTAACTTGCATTATTGGAACGATATTTTTAAGCCTCCTGGAAGTTATTATCAAAAATTATGGAAGTTCATTATCAAAAATAAAGATACTGAAAAAGAAATGAATGCATCATGCTGAAATCAACTTTGTTAATCCAAAGGGCATCTCTCTTTTAAAGTTCCTGCTGCCATATCTCTCACATCTTGCAAAATAAGCAATTCTATATAATCATTTCTTCAAAGGGCAATAGTAATTTTGCACAAAGTAGTTTTACTTATATGAATGTTTAAATCTCGAGGTCCATGCTTGGGTAACTGAAGTAAAGAAGCATTGAACCTTTAAAGGAATACTCACGTATTTTTCAGCTCAGATAATGATGTACAAGGACCACCTCAGGACAGAAATCAACCAGAAATGGACCCCACTTGAAGATCTGAGAAGGAAACTCCAGAAGCTTGAGGAAAGAAACTTGGAATTAACCAGTCAACGCAATCAAGATGTAAGGAGTTAGTTAATTAGTTAGTTTAGTCAGTTAGTTTGTTTGCTTTCTTGCTTGCTTTCTTTTATCCTTGAAATAAATGTAATTTGTTTCCTTAAATTCCAAGTGTTTCATTGAAATAATCCTCTCATCAGGTGACTCAAATTCACCGCCACTAGTTGGAAAATAACAAGGCAGCAGCACTGCACAGACCTCTCATGCCTGTCCACAGGAGCTGATACAACCTTTAGTGTCACTGCTAATAATTGAAGGTGTGTGTAAGAAACCTGAGCACTACACAGCAGCAAAGTCATGCAGGAGAATACTTTTCACCCCTCAGCTTTGGAAAATTCTAATTGTAAGACATGGTTTGTTGGTTTGAGTATTTTAATCCCGGTAATTCCAGGGATCCATTTAAGAGAATCACCCCACCATTGATGGAGCAATGGGAGCACAACAAGAGCAAATCACTGTGTAAGAAGCAGGAATCTCTAAAAAAATGGATATGGAACAACAAACTTGGTTTATTGGCTGTATTTAATCTAAAACAGATGAATGAGCACCCTCACCAGCTGCCCCTAACAAACTGCTAAGAGCAGAATTGTTATTTGCATTAGAAATCATAATTCAAACTAAAGAAAATTTCAACAAAGTATTTTCTCACTGCTACTTGATTTAGGTACTAGTTTGCCACAAGAGCATCAGGGAAAACCTTTTCAATAGGGTTAAATTATTTCCCATTAATGGAACTCCTTTTAATAAGGATGCTGCTGCTTTGTAGATGTTATGAAGAAATGTATGTTTTATTTTCCACCTTCTTGCATTCAAATGGCTTGAATGGGGCAGCAGTGACTAGAATATCTTTCTTATACCAGATAAGAGCTTCTTTGAAATGTTTCCTTTGTTTTGTTTGTCATGTTTAATAGCATTGTGCTTGACTGCTGAACATCATTGGACTGAAGTTTGTGTTTCTGTAATGAGTTGCTAGGTGTCTGATAATCTAGTATCCCAACATATCTGTTTTTCTAGTTGTTAAATACAGTTATCAGAAAATTGTCTCTGAAATATAATTATAACTTTATTGTCTTAAGGCAGAAGTATCTTTGGAAAAACAGAGGGGTATATTTCAGGCACATGAAAATGATATAAGAACAGGATCAGTTTGCATTTTTAAAAGGTATTTAAAAACTGAAGTTTCAAGACTGTATTTCAAATTCAGATGTGATAAGACAGCAGCAGTGAATGCAATTTCTGAAATATTTATTTTCTAGATCTTTCACTATGAAAAAGAAATAG
>JAPFBE010001200.1:0-10874 GCA_034336665.1 Luscinia megarhynchos | reverse complement strand
CTATTTTGGGGGTGTAATGGAGAATTTCAGGTGTGTAACTGGCGCTGTTTTGATGTCCCCAGAGGGTTGGTTTGGGTGTGTAACTGGCACTATTTTGGGTGTGTAACAGACAATTTCAGGTGTGTAACTGGCACAGTTTTGGGTGTGTAACAGATTATTTCAGGTGTCAAACTGGCACTGGTTTGGGTGTGTAACAGACAATTTCAGGTGTGTTTCTGGCTCTGTTTTGATGTCCCCAGAGGGCTGGTTTGGGGGTGTAACTGGCTCTGTTTTGGGTGTGTAACAGACAATTTCGTGTGTGTATCTGGCTCTGTTTTGGTGTCCCCAGGGGCGGGGGTTTCACCCCTCAGCGAGGTTGTGCAGGGAGCACCTCCCCTCCAGATCCCTTCTCCCCCGTGGTGCCAGAGAGGGACACCTGCAGAACCTCCAGAGGGGTTGAAAATCCCAAAAATCTCTTCTCCCCGCTGCTGGGGGGGGGGAAGCCCTGCAGCCAAACCGCGGCTCGGTGGCAGATCCCGGCGCTGTCCCTGCCACGCCCGTGACTCAGCCGTGTCCCCTGGTGTCCCCGCAGCTGCTGTGACCCCGTGCCCCTCCCCGCGGGTGCCCCAGGCCGTCCCCATGGACCTGCGCATCGGGCAGCGGGTGCTCAAGCCGCAGGACACGGCGCTGCTGGCGCTGAAGCAGCAGCAGCTGCAGCACCAGCTCTTCCCTGGCCAGCCTGCACCAGCAGCAGGTGGAGCAGCTCGCCCAGCAGCACGTCAGGGTAAGGCACGGCCCGGGGGGGGGGCCACGCCCCACTTTTGGTACGGTTTGGGGACCCTCATCCCAATTTTTGGTACGGCTTGGGGACCCACGCCCCGTTTTTGGTACAGTTTGGGGACCCACACCCCATTTTTGGTACAGTTTGAGGACCCTCATCCCACTTTTGGTACGGTTTGGAGAACCCACACCCTGTTTTTTGGGACAGTTTGGGGACCCACACCCCATTTTTTATTCACTTTAGGGACCCACACCCCATTTTTGGCACGATTTGGGGACCCACACCCCGTTTTGGTACAGTATATGGACCCACGCCCCACTTTTGGCACACACTTTGGGGACCCTCATCCCACTTTTTGGCACACTTTGGGGACCCCACACCCCATTTTTGGTACGGTTTGGGGACCCTCATCCCAATTTTTTAGTGCAGGTTTGGGGACCCACACCCCATTTTTGGAACAGTTTGGGGACCCTCATCCCACTTTTTGAGTACGGTTTGGGGAACCCACACCCTGTTTTTTTGGGACAGTTTGGGGACCCACACCCCACTTTTGGCACGGTTTAGGGACCCACACCCCATTTTTGGTACAGTTTGGGGACCCACACCCCATTTTTGGTACAGTATATGGACCCACACCCCATTTTTTGTCAAACGTTGGGGACCCACACCCCCACTTTTGGTACGGTTTGGGGACCCACACCCCCATTTTTTGGTACAGTTTGGGGACCCTCATCCCAATTTTTGGCACGATTTGGGGACCCACACCCCATTTTTGGTACAGTATATGGACCCACACCCCACTTTTTGGCACACTTTGGGGACCCTCATCCCACTTTTTGGCACACTTTGGGGACCCTCATCCCAATTTTGGTACGGTTTGGGGACCCATCTCCGCTTTTGGTACAGTTTGGGGACCCACATCCCATTTTTTGGTACAATATATGGACCCACGCCCCCACTTTTGGCACACTTTGGGGACCCTCATCCCATTTTTTTGGCACACTTTGGGGACCCACACCCCATTTTTTGCCGAGTTTGGGGACCCACACCCCATTTTTGGAACAGTTTGGGGACCCTCATCCCACTTTTGGTACGGTTTGGGGACCCACAGCCCATTTTTGGAACAGTTTGGGGACCCTCATCCCAATTTTTGGAACAGTTTGGGGACCCACACCCCATTTTTGGCACGATTTGGGGACCCACACCCCATTTTTATTACAGTTTGGGGACCCTCATCCCACTTTTGGTACGGTTTGGGGACCCACAGCCCATATTTGGTACAGTATAGGGACCCACACCCAATTTTTGGCACACTTTGGGGGACCCACACCCCATTTTTGGAACAGTTTGGGGGCCCACACCCTATTTTTGGTACAATTTGGGGGACCCACACCCCATTTTTTTATTCACTTTGGGGACCCACATCCCATTTTTGGCACACTTTGGGGACCCACACCCCACTTTTGGTACAGTATAGGGACCCACACCCAATTTTTGGCACACTTTGGGGACCCACACCCCATTTTTTATTCACTTTGGGGACCCACATCCCATTTTTTGGGAACAGTTTGGGGACCCACACCCCATTTTTGGTACAGTATAGGGACCCACACCCAATTTTTGCACACTTTGGGGACCCACACCCCATTTTTTATTCACTTTGGGGACCCACACCCCATTTTTGGAACAGTTTGGGGACCCAC
Organism: Luscinia megarhynchos; assembly: GCA_034336665.1. Classification (NCBI taxonomy): domain Eukaryota; kingdom Metazoa; phylum Chordata; class Aves; order Passeriformes; family Muscicapidae; genus Luscinia; species Luscinia megarhynchos. The sequence continues at coordinate 8,411 of JAPFBE010001200.1, read as the reverse complement.
ACCCCATTTTTTGTCAAACGTTGGGGACCCACACCCCATTTTTGGCACACTTAGGGGACCCACACCCCATTTTTGGCACGATTTGGGGACCCACACCCCATTTTTGGAACAGTTTGGGGACCCACACTCCATTTTTGGTACAGTATAAGGACCCACACCCAATTTTTTGGCACACTTTGGGGACTCACACCCCACTTTTGGGTACATTTTGGGGACCCACACCCCATTTTTGGAACAGTTTGGGGACCCACACCCCATTTTTTGGCACGATTTGGGGACCCACACTCCATTTTTTATTCACTTTGGGGACCCACACCCCATTTTTGTCAAACGTTGGGGGACCCACACCCCATTTTTGGTACAGTATAGGGACCCACACCCCACTTTTGGTACGGTTTGGAGACCCACACCCTGTTTTTGGTACAGTTTGGGGACCCACACCCCGTTTTTGGTACGGTTTGGGGAACCCACACCCCGTTTTTGGCACACTTTGGGGACCCACACCCCATTTTTGGTACATTTTGGGGACCCACACCCCATTTTTGGCACACTTAGGGGACCCACACCCTGGTTTTTGTACAGTTTGGGGACCCACACCCCGCTTTTTGGTACGGTTTGGGGACCTTCATCCCAATTTTGGTACAATTTGGGGGACCCACACCCCATTTTTGGTACAGTATATGGACCCACACCCAATTTTTGGCACACTTTGGGGACCCACACCCCATTTTTTATTCACTTTGGGGACCCACATCCCATTTTTGGCACACTTTGGGGACCCACACCCCACTTTTGGTACAGTATAGGGACCCACACCCCATTTTTTATTCACTTTGGGGACCCACACCCCATTTTTGGTACAGTTTGGGGACCCACACCCCATTTTTGGCACGATTTAGGGCAGGATTGGCCACTTTGGAAGGTGAATTTTGCACCCTCAGAGTGCACAGCAGCGCCAGAATCGAGGCTGTCTTTGAGATTCCCTGTGGCTGTTAAAAAAAAAAAAATCTTGAGGATTTTTCCAATCTAACTTCCTCAAGCTCAGCAAAAGTTTTTTTTCCCCAAGCTAAAAATCTTTCTCTAATCCAAACTTAAGAGAAAGAATCAATAAAAAACAAACACCTGTTAAATCCATAAAAAAAAACCTAAAACAAAAAATGTCGTTTCTCTAATAAGTGCTGTTCTTTTCCTCACCTTCAATCCTTGCTATAAACATAAAATTAAATACTTAAATATTAAAAATTAAATACTTAGAAATTAAAAACTAAATACTTAAATATTAAAAATCAAATACTTAAATATTAAAAATTAAATACTTAAATATTAAAAATTAAATTGCTGCACGCAAGAAATTGCCGTGCTGCTGTCCGTGCTTTTGCAGCTCTGCAATTCCCCTCTCTGGGCAGGGATTCAGAGGAAAATTCTGGGGAATCCCGATGCCAAAATAACATTCCCAGGTGAATTCCTGCTTTTCCCTGAGCTGGAACATCTGGCGGGGTTGTGTCGTAATTCGCGGCCAAATCCCGGTGCTGCCGAGGCCAGCGGTGTCCAGCTGTGCTCCGCGGGAGGGGCAGGAGCGGTGACACCGAGCTCCGAGCGGGGGTTCCCTGCCAGGTGTCGCTGTCACCCGAAAAACCGGCGGGGTTTCGCGGGGGAGGATCCTGCGGGAGGTTTGGGAGGGAGGAGGCGGCAGAGAGGTGTGACCAGGCACGGGGAGATGTGACAAATCCAGGGAGGTGTGACAAATCCAGGGAGTTGTGACAAATCCAGGGAATTGTGACCAAATCCAGGGGGTTGTGACAAATCCAGGGGTTGTGACAAATCCAGGAGGTGTGACAAATCCAGAGAGGTGTGACCAGGCACGGGGAGGTGTGACAAATCCAGGGGGTGTGACAAATCCAGAGAGGTGTGACCCGGCACAGGGAGCTGTGACCAAATCCAGGGGGGTGTGACAAATCCAGGGAGTTGTGACAAATCCAGGGAATTGTGACCAAATCCAGGGGGTTGTGACAAATCCAGGGGTTGTGACAAATCCAGGGGGTGTGACAAATCCACGGGGTGTGACAAATCCAGGGGTGTGACAAATCCAGGGAATTGTGACCAAATCCAGGGGGTGTGACAAATCCAGGGGGTGTGACAAATCCACGGGGGTGTGACAAATCCAGGGGGTGTGACAAATCCAGGGGGTGTGACAAATCCAGGGAATTGTGACCAAATCCAGGGAGTTGTGACCATTCCCAGGGAGTTGTGACCAAATCCAGGGGGTTGTGACAAATCCAGGGAATTGTGACCAAATCCAGGGGGTTGTGACAAATCCAGGGGTTGTGACAAATCCAGGGAATTGTGACCAAATCCAGAGAGGTGTGACCAGGCACAGGGAATTGTGACCAAATCCAGGGAGGTGTGACCAAATCCAGGGAGTTGTGACCGAATCCAGGGAGTTGTGACCGAATCCAGGGAATTGTGACCAAATCCAGGGAATTGTGACCAAATCCAGAGGGTTGTGACAAATCCAGGGGTTGTGACAAATCCAGGGGGTCGTGACCAAATCCAGGGGGTTGTGACCATTCCCAGGGAGGTGTGACCAAATCCAGAGAGGTGTGACCAGGCACAGGGAATTGTGACCAAATCCAGGGAGGTGTGAACACATCCAGGGAGTTGTGACCGAATCCAGAAAATTGTGACCAAATCCAGGGGGTTGTGACCGAATCCAGGGAGGTGTGACCTTGTCCAAGGACTTGTGATCGTGTGCAGGGAATTGTGACCGAATCCAGGGAGTTGTGACATATCCAGGGACTTGTGACCAATCCAGGGAGTCGTGACTAAATCCAGGGAGGTGTGAACACATCCAGAAAGTTGTGACCAAATCCAGGGAATTGTAGCAAATCCAGGGGGTTGTGACAAATCCAGGGAATTGTGACCAAATCCAGGGGGTTGTGACAAATCCAGGGGGTTGTGACAAATCCAGGGAATTGTGACCTTGTCCAGGGAGTCGTAGCAAATCCAGGGAGTTGTGACCAGGCACGGGGAGGTGTGACAAATCCAGGGGTTGTGACAAATCCAGGGGTTGTGACAAATCCAGGGAGTTGTGACCAAATCCAGGGGTTGTGACAAATCCAGGGGGGTGTGACAAATCCAGGGGGTTGTGACAAATCCAGGGAGGTGTGAACACATCCAGGGAATTGTGACCAAATCCAGGGAGCTGTGACCTCATCCAGGGAGCTGTGACCATGCCCAGGGAGCTGTGACCATCTTCAGGCACCGAGATCCCCCTGCCTGTCCCAGGGCTGCTCAGTTCAGCCAGGATTCCCCTCATATCACAGATTTTATTTTTTGCTTTCCCCCTCGTTGCGCTCAGCAAAGATTTTTATTTTATTTTTCCTTTCCCCCTCGTCGCGCTCAGCAAAGATTTTTATTTTTTTTTTTTTGCTGCGCTTCAACACGGGCCAGCTCCAGATGTGTCCCAACACGCTGAGAGGAGGCAGCGAGTGGGAACAGACAGGGTTTGACTTTTACGATGCCCCCGGGGGAGAGCAAAGCGTCCCTGGAGACCAGAACGTGTCGGGTTTGGTGGGACGGAACAACTTCACACGTTCCCGCCCGAGTGACACGAGGGGATGTCCCAAATGTCGCCTGCCTCGGGCCGGGGAGGGGTCGGAGGGCTCGGGCGGGGCTGGGGGGGTGTGAGGGGCTTTGGGGGGTCCCGTGCCCACGTGCTGGTCCCGCAGGTGGCCATGGAGTCCCCGCACCGCGAGGCTGAGCCGGGGCAGCAGGAGCAGGAGCTGCGGCAGATCCTCAACAAGGACAAGAGCAAGCGGAGTAAGAGCCCCCTGCGCCCGGGAATTTGGGGAGGGGGCTCGGGGGGTGCTGCCCTTACCCAGAGCAAGCTGTGCCTTGCCGTGGGGGAAAGGGGTGGGAGAGCGTCTGCAGAGACCCCGCTGGGACCCCCGGGATGGGTTATGGACCCCACCCGGGTCTCAGACCCCACAGGGACCCCCAGGGTGGGTTATGGACCCCACCCAGGTCTCAGACCCCACTGGGACCCTCAGGATGGGTTTGTAAACTCGATTCATGTCTCAGACCCCGCTGGGACCCCCCGGGATGGGTTATGGACCCCACCCGGGTCTCAGACCCCACAGGGACCCCCCAGGGTGGGTTATGGACCCCACCCAGGTCTCAGACCCCACTGGGACCCCTCAGGATGGGTTTGTAAACTCGATTCATGTCTCAGACCCCGCTGGGACCCCCGGGATGGGTTATGGACCCCACCCGGGTCTCAGACCCCACAGGGACCCCCAGGGTGGGTTATGGACCCCACCCAGGTCTCAGACCCCACTGGGACCCTCAGGATGGGTTTGTAAACTCGATTCATGTCTCAGACCCCGCTGGGACCCCCGGGATGGGTTATGGACCCCACTCGGGTCTCAGACCCCACAGGGACCCCCAGGGTGGGTTATGGACCCCACCCGGGTCTCAGACCCCACAGGGACCCCCAGGGTGGGTTATGGACCCCACCCGGGTCTCAGACCCCACAGGCTGGGGTGCAGCCCCCATCCATCCCCCAGACCCCCGTGGGACCCCCGGGGTGGGTTTGCAAACCCGATTCAGGTGTCAGACCCTGCTGGGACCCCCAGATTGGGTTTGCAGCCCCCACTCGGGTCTCAGACCCTGCTGGGACCCCCAGATTGGGTTTTCAGATCCCCGGGCTGGGTTACAGCCCCCACTCAGGTGTCAGACCCCAGTGGGACCCCCAGATTCAGTTTTCAGGTCCATGGGCTGGCTTTGCAGACCCCTGGCTGGGTTTGCATCCCCCAGACCCCCGTGGGACCCCCAGGATGGGTTTGCAGCCCCCACTCGGGTCTCAGACCCCGCTGGGATCCCCGTGCTGGGTTACAGACCCCACCCAGGTCTCAGACCCCCGTGGGACCCCCAGGATGGGTTTGCAGCCCCCACTCGGGTCTCAGACCCCACAGGGACCCCCGGGCTGGGCTGCAGCCCCCATCCATCCCCCAGACCCCCGGGACCCCCGGGCTGGGCTGCAGCCCCCATCCATCCCCCAGACCCCCCGGGACCCCCGGGCTGGGCTGCAGCCCCCTCCCGGTCTCCCGGCGCCCTCTGGTGCCGGCGCTGCAGGAGCTGCCGGGGGCTCGCTCCCGATTTTGGGGCGCGCGGGGGCTCCACACCGCCCTGCGGCCACCGCTGTGGTCACCGCGGCCACCTCTGCGGCCACCGCTGTGGTCACCGTGGTCACCATGATCATTTTGGTCACTGCGGTCACCTCTGTGGTCACCATGGTCATTGTGGTCACTGTGGCCAGCACGGTGGTCACTGTGGTCACCGTGGTCAGCACTGTGGTCACTCTGGTCACTCTGGTCACTCTGGTCAGTGTGGTCACTCTGGTCCCCGTGGCCGCCCCCGCAGGCGCCGTGGCCAGCACAGTGGTCACTGTGGTCACTGTGGTCATTGTGGTCACTCTGGTCACTGTGGTCACTCTGGTCACTGTGGTCACTCTGCCCCCGTGGCCGCCCCCGCAGGTGCTGTGGCCAGCACTGTGGTCACTGTGGTCACTGTGGTCAGCACAGTGGTCACTCTGGCCACTCTGGTCACTCCGGTCACTGTGGTCACTGTGGTCACTCTGGCCCCCGTGGCTGCCCCCGCAGGCGCCGTGGCCAGCACTGTGGTCACTGTGGTCACTGTGGCCAGCACTGTGGTCACTGTGATCACTGTGGTCACTGTGGTCAGCACAGTGGTCACTCTGGTCACTGTGGTCACTGTGGTCACTCCGGTCACTGTGGTCACTCTGCCCCCGTGGCCGCCTTCGCAGGTGCTGTGGCCAGCACGGTGGTCACTGTGGTCACTCTGGTCAGCACAGTGGTCACTCTGGTCACTGTGGTCAGTGTGGTCAGTGTGGTCAGTGTGGTCACTGTGGTCACTATGCCCCCGTGGCCGCCCGCAGGTGCCGTGGCCAGCACTGTGGTCACTGTGGTCACTGTGGTCAGTGTGGTCACTCTGGTCACTCTGCCCCCCGTGGCTGCCCTCGCGAGGGTGCCGTGGCCAGCACAGTGGTCAGTGTGGTCACTCTGCCCCCGTGGCCGCCCTCGCGAGGTGCCGTGGCCAGCACAGTGGTCACTCTGGTCACTCCAGTCACTGTGGCCAGCAGTGTGGTCACTGTGGTCACTCTGGTCACTGTGGTCACTCTGCCCCCGTGGCTGCCCGCAGGTGCCGTGGCCAGCACAGTGGTCACTCTGGTCACTGTGGTCACTGTGGTCACTCTGCCCCCGCGGAGGTGCCGTGGCCAGCACAGTGGTCACTCTGGTCACTGGTCACTGTGGTCACTGTGGTCACTCCGGTCACTCTGGTCACTGGTCACTGTGGTCACTGTGGTCACTGTGGTCACTCTGGTCACTGGTCACTGTGGTCACTCCGGTCACTCTGGTCACTCTACCCGCAGGCGCCGTGGCCAGCACAGTGGTCACAGTGGTCACTCTGGTCACTGGTCACTGTGGTCACTCCGGTCACTGTGGTCACTCTACCCGCAGGCGCCGTGGCCAGCACTGTGGTCACTGTGGTCACTCTGGTCACTGTGGTCACTGCGGTCACTGTGGTCACTGTGGTCACTGTGGTCACTCTGGTCACTCTGGTCACTGGTCACTGTGGTCACTGGTCACTGTGGTCACTGTGGTCACTCTACCCGCAGGCGCCGTGGCCAGCTCGCTGGTGAAGCAGAAGTTGGCCGAGGTGATCCTGAAGAAGCAGCAGGCGGCCATGGAGAGAACCTGCCCCGCCCCCACGGCGAGCCTGCCCTACAGGTAACGCACCTGCGCGCTCTGCCCCGCCCCCAGGGCACAGCGGGTGACAGGCACCTGCACAGGGGTGTGACAAACACCTGCACAGCGGGTGACAGGCACCTGAACAGGGGTGTGGCACCTGCACAGGGGTGTGATAAACACCTGCACAGGGGTGTGACACCTGAACAGGTGTGTCATAAACACCTGCACAGGTGTGTCATAAACACCTGAACAGGTATGTCATAAACACCTGAACAGGGGTGTGATAAACACCTGCACAGGGGTGTGACACCTGAATAGGGGTGTGACAAACACCTGCACAGGGGTGTGACACCTGAATAGGGGTGTGACAAACACCTGCACAGGGGTGTGACACCTGCACAGGGGGTGTGTGACACCTGCACAGGGGTGTGACACCTGCACAGGGGTGTGACACCTGCACAGGGGTGTGTGACACCTGCACAGGGGTGTGTGACAAACACCTGCACAGGGGGTGTGACACCTGCACAGGGGTGTGACACCTGCACAGCGGTGTGTGACACCTGCACAGGGGTGTGACAAACACCTGCACAGGGGTGTGACACCTGCACAGGGGTGTGTGACACCTGCACAGGGGTGTGACAAACACCTGCACAGGGGTGTGACACCTGCACAGGGGTGTGTGACACCTGCACAGGGGTGTGACAAACACCCTGCACAGGGGTGTGACACCTGCACAGGGGTGTGACAAACACCCGCACAGGGGTGTGACACCTGCACAGGGTGTGTGACACCCTGCACAGGGGTGTGACACCTGCACAGGGGTGTGACACCCTGCACAGGGGGTGTGACAAACACCTGCACAGGGGGTGTGTGACACCTGCACAGGGGTGTGACAAACACCCTGCACAGGGGTGTGACACCTGCACAGGGGTGTGACACCTGCACAGGGGTGTGTGACACCTGCACAGGGGTGTGACAAACACCCTGCACAGGGGTGTGTGACACCTGCACAGGGGTGTGACAAACACCTGCACAGGGTGTGACACCTGCACAGGGGGTGTGTGACACCTGCACAGGGGTGTGACAAACACCTGCACAGGGGTGTGACACCTGCACAGGGGGTGTCGTGAAACACCTGCATATGTGTGTCATAAACACCTGCATAGAGGTGTGACAGGCACCTGCACAGGTGTGTGACACATGCCCAGGGGTGACACCTTCACAGTGGTGTGACAAACACCTGCCCAGGTGTGTGACAAACACCTGCCCAGGTGTGTGTGCGGCTCAGGTGTGCCCCCTGCCCAGGTGTGCCCCCTGCCCAGGTGTGCCCCTGCCCAGGTGTGTCACCCTGCCCAGGTGTGTGTGCAGCTCAGGTGTGTCACCCTGCCCAGGTGTGACCCCTGCCCAGGAGTGTCACCCTGCCCAGGTGTGCCCCTGCCCAGGTGTGCCCCCTGCCCAGGTGTGCCCCTGCCCAGGTGTGTCACCCTGCCCAGGTGTGCCCCTGCCCAGGTGTGCCCCTGCCCAGGTGTGCCCCTGCCCAGGTGTGTCACCCTGCCCAGGTGTGTGTGTGGCTCAGGTGTGTCACCCCGCCCAAGTGTGCCCCTGCCCAGGTGTGTGAGCAGCCCCGGTGTATAACAAACA
>JAPFBE010001199.1:0-10927 GCA_034336665.1 Luscinia megarhynchos | reverse complement strand
GCCCTGCAGTTCCACAATGGCCCTTTGGTCTCACAATGTGTAGCTATGGACTCCTTGCTTCTGATGCAGAAACAAAGACTGGATAACTAGCTTAAGTTAGAAATTGGTGTGTTTATTACGACGTCGGGCACACCTGGAGAAATCTCCCATAGGGATGTGCAAAGTACACAGGGCTCTTGCCCTTTTTTATCCACAAAAGTCTTACATATTTATATAACTACCCACTACACCTATAGATATGCATCACTTAACCCCACCTAGCCCTGCTTTGTATTAAAATTAGCTCAAAGTCCTTTTACACTTATGCAGTTCCTTCCTTCAAATGGGTCTTCTAAGATGAAGTCAGGGAGTCTTCCTCACCTACAATGTTTATCTTTGTCTAGTTGCTAGGTCCTTATGCCCCTTGGCCATGGTTCAAGCTCCCAACCTGGTTTTGCCTTGTTTCAGGACCCAGGTGCATTTACGATTTCTTCACTTTAACAATATCCCAACTGCCCATTTTGACACAACAAAACCAAGCCAGACATTTATTGTTTTAGCTCTACTGGCTCAGCTACTTTCTACATTGCTTCTATGATTATTATTATATATATATAGCTTCTATCCCTCAGCTAAGCTCTTAACCCTTTGATTTTTGCTTCATTTTTCCCCTTTTTTTATAGAGTTAGTAAATCCTTTTACTAACACACAGATTCTTCCTCCTCTAACCAAGTCATACAGTAAGTGTTCCTCGTGTCTGTACAATATGCTCTTGATAATGAGGTCAGGGCTGCTACTCACCGCAGCATCCTCCAATTCCAAACTGAGTACTACAATAGATAAAACCAAACTTATGCTGACTAAAATAAGCAAAACAATAACTGGGGGAACTAGGGCATTAAGTACACCAGTTGCCTTCGGTGACCATCCAAAGAGTGCATCCCCCTAGTGATGGCTTGCCTCTTGTTTTATTCTTTGAAAAACTTTGCTGATTTCTTTTGCATCATGATGGATGATTATTTAAACCTTATCTCTATTGTCTTTGCTTTCCTTTAAGATTTCATCTAGATTTGAATATTTTATTAACTGTTCTACCAGTGTTAGGTTCATGCCAATGGGTGTGGGTGACAGATGGTGGCACGCAGTATAGTTGGCCACCAACTGGTGGGATACAACTGGCATGAATATGTAAAATCACACCCAACAATATTAACAAAATTACAAATACAAAAATTGGAGTGGTTTTTACCAGGCAAGTATTTGTTTTTGTCGTCTACTCTTCCTGAAGTACAGACAGTTCTTAAACACACACAGCCTTGGACAATATATACGACAAGCACAGTTTTTTGAATGATGTCTGGATGGATCTCAAAGTGACATACACCTTGTTCAGTATCTAGGCATGTGTCCTGGGCATCAATGGTATTGCTTTCACAGAGAAATCCATGTTGTTCTTGTTGACACAAGATTCTACACTTAGAGTCTGCCATTTCTTGTTCACCATCTGGACCCATGCTCTGTGTTCAGAGGGGTAGAGTGCTGTCCTTTCATGGTTTAATCCTAAGGCAATAGTAGGGTGGATAACATAGATGGTGGCATTACGTATGGTAAGTACAAAGGCAGTGGCCACATTAGGGACGGGGTCATAAGTGAAGTTTACCATAGTCCACCAGGACTGCAGTTTCCTTTATCCCACAGAGCTATTCAGATTTCAGTTGGAGAGATACCTTCACTTCCCTCCCTTATGACCAAGGTGACTGTTGATTGCATCCACAATTGTGCCTGTAAGAGCTAAAGACATTATGCTGAGCTACACCAAGTGCTTTCATTATTAGTTTGTGGTCTTGGTCTTCAGCTTCTCTCAAATTTGATAATACCTCTGGCTGCAGGAAAATGCAGCTGCAGCTCCTGGAGAGACTTCCTAAAGCTGGAACATCCCAGTGCCTGCAGACTCTGTGAGTACATTCTCTGATTCTCTTTTGTGTAGATCAGCCAGGGGTGCCCAGGGCTGTGCTGCAGAGCAGGGTCCTGCAGCCCAGGGCGCTGCGCTGGGGCAGGGACTCTGCTGCCTGCCAGGGACAGCTCTCAGCCAGCCCAGGGAGCTGCTCACAGCACTGGGGACAAGGTCTGGGTGGAAGGAGGCAGCTGGTAAGGCTTGGAAGTGTGAAGAGGATGCTGCATTGTTCAGGACGGCTCCCATCATGACATTTAACTGCAGAACATTTCCAAGTAGATTACATAGGGAGCACTACAAGGCAAAGGCTGCATAAAAGGGAAAATCCTGATTTGATAATCTACTTCTCTAGGTTGCCTGGATGAGAAATTGCACATTGATATTCATCTGCCTGTTCAGGCTGAGAAAAATAAAAGCAATTTCTCTCAAGTCTGAATAAACCAGGCAAAGAAAGAAATCAGCACAGGGTCCCTTACAGGCAGAACCAGTGTCTCTTTTCCAGCCTCCTCAGGGTTGCAGTGATGCTGCCATCAGAGCCTGCAGAGGCAGAGCTGGCTCTGGGCAGTGCCCTGTGCTGGGTGGGGTCTGCAGGGCAGAGCTGAGCCCCCAGGGCTGGGCTGGGCTCTGGCAGCACTGGCAGGGCCCAGCCCTGGGCACAGGGAAGCAGCTGCTGGCAGGGACAGCTCCAGGCAGCAGAGCCCTGGGAAGGCAGTGGAAAGTGCCACCAAGCTGGGGCTGGTATTTAAAGTCCTCTCAAACGGAACTATTCCATGTTACTTTCATACAGATCCCCATTCCAAGACACAGCAAATGTCCAACAGCAGCTCCCCAGCCACTTCCTCCTGCTGCCACTGGCAGACACGCGGCAGCTGCAGCTCCTGCACTTCTGCCTCTTCCTGGGCATCTCCCTGGCTGCCCTCCTGGGGCAACGGCCTCATCATCAGCGTCCGTAGCCTGCGGCCACCACCTGCACACCCCCATGTTCTTCTTCCTGCTCAACCTGGCCCTCACTGACCTGGGGCTGCATCTGCACCACTGTGCCCAAAGCCATGCACAATTCCCTCTGGGACACCAGAACATCTCATATGCTGGATGTGCTGCACAGATCTTCTTCTTTGTGTTCTTCCTTGAATCAGAGCTTTTCCCTCCTGACCATCTGTTTCTTCCCCTACTTGGGTTGGTGTTCCTTCCTCTACCCCATATGGTTTTCCATATAGTATCTCAAAAGGACTTAATTTTTGTTTTCTTTTTGGTCTAGTCCAAATGCACAGTAATGCCAAAGGAAGAGCCTGGGCCAGGGTAATTTTGCTTCTTGTCCTAGCTTTATAATTTTTTTCTTGATTAAGTGGTTCATTTTCTCTACTTGGCCACTTGACTGAAGGTGGTATGGGACGTGGAGTTCCCAATCTATGCCTAATTGGCACTTTAATTTGCTGCACAGTTTTTGAAATAAAGTGTGGTCCTCCATCCGAGGATATTGTGGCTGGAACTCCAAAGCATGCTATTATTTCTTGGAACAATGCTTTGGTTACCTCTCATGCTTTGGCAGTTCTGGTAGGGAAGGCTTCTGGCCACCCTGAAAAGGTATCTGTTAATACCAGTAAATATTGATATCCCCCTTTTTCTTGGATGTTCTGAGGAAACAATTTGCCACTGTTGTCCAGGACCATAGCCTTTTCCAATTTGCCCTAGCTTTGGCTTGGGGATATTTTTGGATTTAGTTTGGAGGCAAAGACTACATTGTCAAGTCACTTGAATGACTGTCCCCTGTAAATTTCTGGCCATCATTTTGTCCTTTAAATAATTGTATAAGGCATTTACTCCCCAGAGTGTTTTCTGATGTTCCTCTTTTACTAGTGACATAGGAGATAGGAGGGGATGATGGGTTTTCCTTTTTGTCCCTCTGTAGCAGCCCACCATCCTGATTATAGTTTTCCTTTTCATGCCTAATAAGCTTATTATTCTTTTTACTATACTTTGGCTTGCTTTCCAGGGAAATCTGTCCATCTGGGACTAAAGCTGCCTCAGTGGCTACCTCGCCTTTGGCCACTTCTTTTGCCTTTGTGTCTGTCACCTTGTTCCCTTCCTCTGATTCTGACCTCACTTTCTGGTGTGCCCTGATGTTGTACTTCTCTAAATAGTTTATTTTGTATATTGCACTGAATAGCTCATTCTGTACTCCCTCGAGTTTGTGGTGTTTGTTCAGTCCTCCCTTCCACCACTCCCCATTGGCTGTATCCCATTGGTTATGGTTCTCCTTTCCTCCCCTTCCCCTGAGTTTAAAATTCCCTGCCACCTTCTGCTCACTCTCTTTTTCCCCTAGAAGTTGTTAGGCAATAAACTGTGGGACTGTGTCCTGGGAGAAAGAGCCTCCTTGTCTTTTACCTTTGTCTTTGCTGGCTCTCTTCATCTCCAGTGGTCCAGGACTAGCTAAAAGGGACTGCAGAGAGAAGAAACCAACAACTCCTTGATATTCATAATAGCTACCTTCTCAGGTAGTTGGGCTTTCATTATCTCCTGTGCATGCTTGATGCTTTTCCCTTGGGAATTCAACAGTCCTCTTTCTTTCCTGATGGCTCCATGTGCACGCACCACTCCAAATGCATACCTTGAGTCTGTGTAAATGCTAATTTCTTTCCCTTTTGCTAGCTCTAAAGCACGAGGTAAGGCAATTATTCCAGCACTCTGTGCAGAGGTGTTTGTCGGTAACCCTCCAGACTCTATTACCTCTCTGCAAGTAATAACTGCATACCCAGCATGTCTCTTTCCACTGATAACGTAGCTGCTTCCATCAGTAAACCAGCTCTCAGTGTCATCCAGAGGAGAGTCCTTCAGATTTGAACAACTGGAGTAAGTGGCCTGAATGGTTTCCAGGCAATCGTAGATCACTGGTTCCCCTGTATTCCCACTGAGAAAGGAAGCTGGGTTCACAAGGTTAGTGACTACAATCTGCAAATCATCCTGCTCTACCATTATGGTTTGGTATTTCAGGCATGTCTGTGGGGAAAGCCAATGTTCGCCTTTTTACCTCCAGCACTGCCGACACTGTGGGAAACCAGCACAGTCATCTTCTGCTCTAGGGTGAATTTTCGTGCTTCCTGGACATTCATCACCATTGCAGCAAAAGCTCTGAGACACCCTGGCCATCCTTTTGCCGCCACATCCAGCTGCTTGGAAAAGTAAGCAAATGCTCTCTGATACGGGCCCAAGTCCTGTGCCAGTATCCCCAGGGCAATCGCCTGCTTCTCATGAGAAAACAGAAAGGATGGCTTACTCACATCCAGGAGCCCGAGAGTGGGAGCCGACATGAGGGTTTTCTTTAACTGGTTGAAGGCTCGTGTAGCTTCTTCTGTCCATTGGAGATCTCTGTTCCTTTCCATAATCAAGGCATACAGGGGTTTAACCAACAGTCCATAATTATAAATCCACAGCCTACGCCACCCCGTCATTCCCAGAAAGGCTTTCAGTTCCTTCATTTTCTGGGGTTTTGGGGTCTGGCAAATTGCTTCTTTGCAGTCCTGTCCCAGAGTCCTCTGTCCAGCACTTGACCTCATAATCCAGGTGCATGACTGTTTTACTGCCTGAGCCTTTTTCTGAGATACTCTGTACCCTTGTAGACCTAAAAGGTTCAGGAGGTTGCCATCCTTGTACCAGTCTACGCATGCCTCTTGTGTTTGAGTGGCTATCAAGAGGTCGTCCACGCACTGGAACTGCTGTCCTGATGGGAATTCCCAGGATTACAGATCTGTTGCAAGTTGTTCTCCAAATATTGTGGGACTGGGTTTAAACCATTGAGGCAGTAGTGACCATGTGAGTAGGGTCTTACACCTACTCTTGGGGTTTTCCCATTCACATGCAAGTAATTTTTGGCTGGCTTCATGGAGAGGGAGGCAAAAGAAAGCATCTTTCAAATGTAAAACAGTAAACCAGCTTAGTTCAGGTGTTAAGCATGTTAACAATGTGTATGGGTTTGTTACCACTGAGTGTAGATCCTTTAGTTATTTTATCAACAGCTCATAGGTCCTGTACTACTCAATATGACACTTTGGGCTTTTTAACAGACAAAATATCAGCGTTAAAATCAGACTGGCACTCTCTCAAAAGCCCTGGCTGCAAAAAGTTCTCAATTCTCAGGCTAAACTTTTCTCTATCTTCGTTTTTAAGGGATACTGTTTAGCCTTGACTGGTTGCTTTCCTTCTTCAAGTTTGATTTGCACCAGAGGTGCATTCTTTGTTCTCCCTGCTATATTAGAACCCATGCCCCAGGAAACACCTGGTCCATTATTTTCTTGGCAATTTCTTCTCCATCCTCAGTTTTGGTCTCATTAATTGTTAACATTAAACTTAGCAGTTCCACAATTGTTAATCCTTTACCTCAGAACTAATTTCCCCATTTTTAAATGTGATTTTTGCTTCCAACTGTTCCAACAAATCTCTGCCCAGAAGTGCCTTCGGAGAATTGGGCATTGTGTTGGTTTCACGTGGTGTGGGGGATGGGTGGTTTCACCTCAGGGATGGCTCCATGAGGTTGGGAGTGGGAGGCACTCTCCCGTCTCTGGGGAGCTTCCCTGTGAGCTGCTGGCACCAATCAGAGAGCTGATTTGGTGATGGACAGCTCGGGAAACCAATGAAAAAGTTATTTCGCTTTCACAAAATCACAATTGCATCGAGTTGATGGCTCTCGGTTCCCGGCCTCCGGGGAGGTGGGGAGGCCCGGCTGGGGGCTCCGGCCCGGCCCTGGGCTCGGTCTGGGGGTCCGCCCGCAGCCCGGCTCTGCGGGGGCTCGGCTCGAACCCCGGCCCCGGGGCTCGGGGCGGGAAGCCCGGCCCCGCCCGGCCCGCCCGGCACTGGCTCTGCGGGGAGCCCCTGGCTTGGGGGCCCCCGGGCTCCACATGGCCCCCAGCACCGCCGCATGGCTCCCAGCACCGGCCGCATGGCCCCGCCCTGCCGGCTGGGCTCGGCTCGCCTTTCCACGTGGCAGAGAAGAACTCCAGCTGCCCACTTTTGTTTCTTTGTCATCTGGATACAATTGTAACTTCTTTATGCCTGGATGGAATCCTGGACCTCCCAATTCCCTGAATGAGAAGAAATGAAGCATGGAGACTACGGAAGTCAGCGGGATGAAGACAAAGTTCCTGGTGGGAAGAGATTGAAAAGATGCAAGTAGCTGAAACTTTTGTGGGCTGTGGGGATTGTGACTTCACTAAAGTTCCTTTAAACTGTGAAATATACTTGGGGAGGTTTTGGATGCTTGAGTAGAAGACTTTTGCCTTGGGAATTGAGCTCTCTGTTCTGGGACTGGAATATGAACAGAGACATTTGATAGAGAAGCAGATGAAGAGAATTTTGTTTTCGGCAGCCTGCCTTTTAAAAGTGATACCCCAAGTGTAACGTAACCCATAACACGGCTCTGGAAGGACTGTGTAAATGGGAGGAAAAATTCATAGTTCTGTGGTTTTCGGGCGGACGCAGACTGTGAAGGTGAAGACACCCCCTAAGCCATAACCAGAAAAGGGACTTTTCTCTGAAGTAAAACTGAACTGATTATTTGAGTGTATAACTGACAGAAGTGTTCTCTCTGTATGTATGTTGGTAAGAAATGTAGAATGAAGGGAGGAGGGAACAATCTAGGAATTTTTATCCTGAATGCTTACCTTTTTGTATTATTAATAAATTTCTTCTTGTACCTTAAATTTTGAGCCTGCCTTGTCTCTACTCCTGGGTCCTGTCTCAAAAAGAAATCAAATATATGAAGGTTAGCTATAAACCCAAGTCACACTGTGACAAGATTCTTGACAAATTATGCATGGGAGGGAGTAAATCTGGACTAAAATCTGATTTTGTTACTTGTGTGCTGCAATTCAGCCTCAAAAGGAGTGATGGGTTTATGCACCTGTGTACACATGTCTAAAGCATGTGAAGCACATTTATTCTGTAACTTTGCATCCAACTGTTGATTTTTTCCCGACATTGCTCATTTTAGCTTCAAGGCCTGCAAATAACGCAGGTCAAAGAGAACAAGAAATTAAAAACTTAGAAAAAGCAAGAACAATTACTGAGAAACTGGAGAAGAAAGATCTTTATAGCATAGTTTTCATTAAAATCTTTTGTCAGTACCTATGTTGCTCCTCACTATGTCTTTATGCATTTTGAACCAAAAGTATTGATTTATTTGTGGTACTTATTATGCCTTTTGAATCCCATGTACAACAGACTAATGCCATCAGAAGTAGCTTTCCATGCCAAGGAGATTCAGAAACTCATTTCTTTATCCCAAAGAGACTAAACCCTATGTCTTTGGCATCCCATCTCACACAACCAGTCCTGGTATCTCCAGAGGGGATTTCTGCCCTGGGGCAGTGTGCTGGTTTCACATGGGGAGGGAGGCGCTGCCTGAGGGAAGCAGCGCGAGGCCCCAGGATCAGGAGGGCTGTCCCCTCTCTGGGGGCTTTCCCTGTGCACTGCGGGGACCAATCAGAAAGCTGACTTAGTAGTTGACAGCCCAAGAAACCAATTAAAAAGTTATTTCGCTTTCACAAATCACATTGATACAAGCTGAATCGTCCTCTTTGAGTTTCCAGCCTCGGGAGGAGAGGTCGGCTCTGGCCGGGGGCTCGGTCTATCCCCCGGCCCAGTCCCGGTCCCGACCCTGGCCCCGGCGGGGGCGAGATGGGGCCCCGGCACGGCTCCCGGCCCTACGGCCCCAGCCCGGGCCCCGGCCCTGGTTCGCCCCCGGCTCGGCTCGGCTCGGCTCGGCTCAGCTCGGCTCGGCTCCTGCTCGGCTCGGATCCCCTCTCCACGTGGCATGGCCGAGGAGGGGAATGAGGGAGCCACCAGAGGTTCTCCCTTTCCCCGCCCCTGCCACGTTCTGAGAAGAGAGGCCCCGGATAACCACATGGCTCAGAGTTTTTCCAGCCATGGCCTGGCCCAGCTTCTTCACGTCCTGGATGCAACTTTAGCTCTTTCAGCTTTTAAATGAGACTCTGGACCTCCCAAGCTCCCTGAAATGAGAGGAGTGAAGCAGAAGTTCTACTAAAGTCAGTGAAATGAAAGCTAAGTTTTCAGATGGGAAGAGATTGAAGAGTTGCCGCTCTTAAGTAGCTGAAAACCTTTTTTGTGGGCTATAAGGGGACTGTGACTACACTAAAATTCCTTTAAACTGTAAAATGTACTCGGGGAGGTTAAGTGCTTGAAAAGAAGACCTTTTTGCTTTGAGGAAATGGAGCTCTCTGTTTTGGAACTGGAAATATGGACAGAGACATTTTAATAGAAAAGAGAGATGAAAGAATTTTGTTTTTCAGCAGCCTGCCTTTAAAAGAAGTACCCCAAGTGTGTAACATAACCCCATAGCACAGCTCTGGAAGGACTGTGGAGATGGGGAGGAAGCCATAATCTGTAGTATTTTCCCGGGTGGGACGTAGATTGTGAAAGTGAGACACCCCTAAGTCCTAAACCAAAATAGGAACTTTCTCTAGAGTGAACTGAAATGATTATTTAAGTAAAATAACTGACTGAAGTGTTTCTGTATGTTATTGTTAAGAAATGTGGAATGAAGAAAGGGGAGGAGGGAATAATCTAGAAATCTTATTCTGAATTCTTTTTGTGTTATTAATAAATTTCCTTTATACCCTTTAAAAGTTTTAAGCCTGCCTTGTCTCTGGTCCTAAAATACTAGCTATAAAAGATATTAAAATATATTAAAATTGGCAAACCCCAAGTCACACGGTGACAGGCAGCTGTGTGGTGATGCTGACACCCAGAGCAGGCACTGGGGCTGGTGTCTGAAAGGCATTTGGAAACTGCATGGACACTCTTTCAGCAGGTATGAGTTTCTTTATTCTCTGTCTTTATTCTGTGTCTTTATTCTCTCTCTCTATTCCCTCTCCCTTTTATTCCCTCTCTCTTTTATTCTCTCTCTCTATTCCCTCTCTCCCTACTATGTCTCTCTCCCCTGCCAGTCGAATGGGCTGGTGGGGAGCAGCCGCTCCCTCACAGGCCCTGAGGGCAGCAGCAATAGGTGCCGCTTCCCTCAGCACCGCCCCTGGGGCCGAGCCGAGCTCTCGCCCCTTTGGCTCGACGGGGACCGTGGTTGCTCCGGGGCCCCCTCGGCCGAGGCCGCCCGCCGAGCCTGGCTCTGAGAAGCCGCCAGCGCTCCCTGCGGCTGAAGCGCAAAATGCCTCTGGGGCAGAGGAGCGACTCCGCCGCTGCGGCTGCCCCAGCCCCGAGCCCTTCTCCAGCTCGGGGACAAGGCGCCGCAGCAGGGCGGAGGCCCTCAGCCCGGTCCGGGCGGGCGGGGAACACTCGGCAGCGTCGCGTGTGGCAGCACGGACCGAGCCCAGCTCCGGCGGGGCAGCAGCGCTTGGGGCAGCGTCTGCATGGCAGCGGGACCGAACCCGGCCCTGCTCTGGCCCCGAGGGCGCCGCGAGAGCCGAGGGGACGCGGACAGGGCACTCGGCGCCATCGCCCCCAGCCCCTGAAGCCCTTTGAAGCCCCAGCCCGGGGCTCGCCCCGCCTCCTCTAGGGGCCCCTGCTGGGCTCGAGCTGCTGCTCAGAGCTGGGTGTGGATCTTGTGCTCGACCGAGCAGGGTTTTGTTTGCAGCACAGGGTGCTGAGGAGCACTCAGGAAATGTCATTGCATGGGCAGTTGTTAAAAATGATCAGCCCCGGTGGTTTCCTTTGTGCTGTGTCTTATGCTGCTGTTTATTCTGATTTTTGGAGCCTACCTGTGAAGAGAAGCCCTAAGGAGAGCAGAGGAAGCTGAAAGATGAAACTTCCTTTTGTCCATAAGGAAGGGATGAAACTCTGGAGCCTGATGGAATCAAGGGACCTTGGTGACACTGTTTGGTCTCATGGAACCAAAATCCATTGTGACAGTATGAGAAACCTCAAGGAACCCATTGTTCATTGGGAAAATGTGGGATCCAAGGGAGACCGTGGCCTGGCTCCCTGTTTATGAAAAAGCTTTTGTACTGATCATGGAATCAAAGGAGATCA